>WYDI02031165.1:0-38591 GCA_009867235.2 Psittacus erithacus | reverse complement strand
CTTTCTTTCTTTCTTTCTTTCTTTCTTTCTTTCTTTCTTTCTTTCTTTCTTTCTTTCTTTCCTTTCTTTCTTTCTTTTTCTTTCTTTTCTTTCTTTCTTCCCTTCCTTTCCTTTCCTTTCCTTTCCCTCTTCTTCCCCATTCTAAAGGTGAAAGTAGATGAGAGTCTTTCCTTGGACCATGTCACTCGGGACAGAGTGAAAATGACCCAAGGACGCCGGCCACCCACAAGAAGCCACCTAAAGGAGGTAAGTGCAGCCCCACAGCATGAGCCATCTCCCCAGCTGGGATCACAAAGAGCTGCTCCTTCCACATAGCTACAAAACCCCAGGGAAAACCCCTTTGGCACAGAGAGCCTGGAAGAAGCTGACAGGGGAACAGCTTCCTCTGGGAAAGCCTGCACCAGGACCTCTCTGAAGAAGCCTCAGGTTCCCATAGACTGTAGCTGCTGCAACATGTGATGATATATTTAGCTTTCTGTAACTCACAAGCTGCTTGACCAGCTGGGGAGAGATATTACAGTGTCACTGCAATCAGAAGGAAACAAAGCTTCTGTATTTATTTTCTATGAAGTGATGGTTTTGGAGCTGCAGTGGTGTAAAGGCAGAAGAACTGCACGCTCTGTGGGGAGAAGCTGTATTTTTTATTTAGCTAACTGGGAAAAGCAGACAAGCTTTCAAGCTTACAAACCCTTTCTTAGGTCTGGAACAGAATGCATTATTCTGCCAGGCAGTTTTATGGGCTTACCTGCCTCCTCTTAACTGATGTTCTGGATCTGTCACTTAGAAAAGGAAGCAAAACCACCACAAAATAAACCTACAGTTCCTTTCCATGGGAGAGGTTCTTACTAGTGTTCGATTCCTGTGATTTATGGAGAAGTTTCTACAGACAGACACACATTGTAGCAGAGCATTAATCTCAACCAATTCTCTTCAGACTTCCAAGGCTCTTGACTTATGCGTCTGTGCAGCACTCATGACCCTCGAGCAGAAAATGAGATGCCCTGAGACTTTTCACTTTGCATAGAAATGGAGGGAGAATGTCTCTTCTGGAGACATGCATGGGAATGAATCATAGATTCCCATCCACTCCTCCAGAAAACCGCAGAAGAAAACATGACAAAAGTCACAGCAGCAATGAAGTGTGGATTCTCTGTTGCCTAATATGGGTTGGGTAAGGTAGGAAGCCCTTCCCTAAGCATTAAAAAGATCTCTCAGTGCTCAGCTCACTGTTTTCACAAGATACCTCCAAGGCTAATACCTGTAAGGCCTCTCACCTTCAGCCAAATTCAGGGGAAACTGGCTTTACGAATTCAGAAGCAGGAATGAGGGGAAAGGGAGAGGATAGAGCCTGCAGAAAGATGTGTATCACAGCTACTGGCTGCACTATCGTGAAGCAAATGGGATGAATGATGATTTTCAGTGTCAAAGCAGGCCAGGTGAGAATGGGTCAGAGCCAAGCTGCCAGGATGCAGCTTGTCTCCATCCCTCTAATGGGCTGGAAAGGCAAATGTAACTAAACTGTCTGCACTGCAGGAGTCTTGCCCTGGCTGCAGCTCCATCTTGGTGTGGTTTTGGGTTCCCCCATGCAGGAACTGTCACTGTATTTCTCCTTCTTGGGGAGCTTGCACACTGCAACATCTTTACTAAGTCCATCCTTTTTGGGACCTCCCCTTGCTAGAGTGATTTGCACACAGCCTGTGGTTTGAAGGAGGTTTAGCCAGCTGAGGCTTGGCCCTATTAAGACATGGATGACATCAGGTTGGAAGAAGCAAGCAGAAGACAATGGTATTACAACAGTACCCCTGGCCAAATGATCTAAAGATCAGCTTGGTTTATTATGTTCAAGTTAAGATATCACAGTCCCTAAAGCAGAAAGCAGTGTGCTTTGGGTAGGCACATTGTAAATGATGGGGGTAGAGGGATCCAGCACCAACAGAAGAACCCAGAAATAGCGTGGAACAGGCTTTGAGATGTTCTTCTCAGAGGAAGTAGTAAACATTTCTGTTATCAGTCAGATTCTTCTTGCACTTTCAACAGATTAAACAGGGTAGATGTGTGAAGCAGCAACCCCTTGCTCGCCATGCTGGTTATGGGGTTCTTGCCCTTTAAAGTTAAAGGATGGAGCACAGGGTTAGTGATGGGCCAGATACTGAGAAAGTTCTCTCTTGTATTTCAGGCTGCCAAGTCTACGTCAGATGGTATCCTGCGATTAGATCTGGATATAGTAGACAATGGACCACCAAACTTTGATTCCACTATCAGTGAAGGTGACAATGAGCCACCTCAGAAAGAGACTCCAAAGCCACCTATGCCACCTACTAAACCCACTGGCACAAAAGAAAACCAAGATGCAGAGAACAATGTTCCTGACCAGGAGCATAAAAAGCCTCTGTCTCCTCCATTGCCTCCAGATAAGAAACTTAAGGAAAGCATAAAGGACAATGTAGTTGGCAAGAAAGAGGACTCTGTAAGCCCAGGGGACAATGTGGAAGGATCCCAAGCAACAAGTGAGGAGAACAGAGAGAACCTCATTGATGTCAGCAACAGGAGCACAGCAAAAGCTCCGATTCCCCTTCCTAGGAGCATCCCAGACAAGCTAAAAGTAGCTTGGGACCAACCAGTCTCTGAGCCTGAAACCACAGAAGACTTGAAATCATCAGGAAACAGTAGCAAAGACAACCTTACTGAGATTGCTGCTGGAGATGCTGCAAAGCCTCCTGTCCCTCCTAAGGTTCTGTCGGAAAAAATGCTAGCCACAATGAACTCCAGCCATGGTGACCTGGAATCCGGGAGCTGGGAAGACCTGGAGTCTGGCATATCCAAGCCCCCGGTAAATGGGATTGCAGACAGTGAGGTAGCAGAGCTCACATCCCCAGCAGTTGAAACTGAAGACGGAAATGGGAGAACCTCTGCCGAGAAGGAGCAGCAAACTTCAGCAGAAGAGACAGAGACTTCCTTGGCTACAGAAGCACACCATGAGAGTGTAAAAGTGACTGTTGAGAAGAAAGAGTCTGTAGAAAGCACTTCGTGTCTCAAACTTCGCAGTTCTTCTCTGGGAGACTTGCTGTCTGATGCCAAAAATACACAGAGAGCACATCCAGGCCCAGGTTTCCCGAAGGATTCCCATCAACACTTAGCTAAAATGGAGGAGAAAGTTGCTAACGAAAGGGAAAAGGCAGAAAAACTTCTGCAGAAGGTTTTACGTGAAGGGTTGGAACAGGCCCAGGAGGGGAATGGACCCCCAGTGATGGCAGAGACATTGCTCAACGAGGCAGTAGAACAGCTTCGGCAAGCTACCCAAGTTTTGCAAGAAATTAAAGGTCTTGGAGAACTGAAGAAAGAAGCAACACAGAAACAGAAAGGAAAGCAAAAGGATCTAGTGACTCTCTATAGGAGAAGTGCGCCCTGACAGACTCTTCAAAGACATTTCCTTCTCAGAAACAAACCTAAACATTTGCCATTCATGATTTGTACCGTTGCTAGGCCAGTGTTTCAAAGGTGGTGTTTTGCTGTGCACACACCATGTGTATGGGACAGAATTGAGCTTTCAGTTATAGCCTCTTCCTCTCTTTCTTCATGTTGTACATACCAGTGTGGATCTAATCCTGTTAGCGCAGCAGAAGGTTACAGGACATGGAACAGTTTCAGAAATGTGAATGCTCTTTAAGGACTCTGTCCAAAGTCCTTTCAATGGATCAGGCCTTAAAAATTACTGGTAATCAAAGCCAGGTGTTTGAAAGGAGCAGAACGGCTATTCCAGCAAAAGCCCCGTCTGTATTTACCAGATTACACTGGCACCCATCTGATTTTCCCAGTTAAATAATTCAAGGCTAGATGTAGTCAGTGTTTGATCATTTGCTGGGGAGGTTTCCCAGCCCACCTGGCCCAGTGACATCCAGGAATGTAAAGATAAATGGTTTAATCTTCTCCAGAGATACTAATAAAACCACATCCATAGTTAAAAAGTGACCTCACACAGAGGCAAACAGCACTGGCCAATTCCTGACTATGAGTAGTGTCCTCAGATCTGGAGCAGCTGTGTGAAGGCTCTTCTGAGCGCGGCTCTGCTGAGCTTTAGGTGAGCTAAGCACTGTGTGAGTGAATGCAAGTCTCAATGCATCATTGCCAGGCACGTATTAATTGTTCCTGTTTCATTAACAGAGAACTTGAGGCAAATTGATTACAGTTGGCCTTTGAAGGAGTGTCTTGTAGCAGCACCACACGTTTATTATTGAAGACCATTCCTATCTGGTAACTCAATCCCCTCATCATTATTGGGAACAATGAGCTAGGCATTTGGAGAGCTTGTGTCCAGGAGATTCCCAGGAGCTTCCTAAGAGAGCTGCCATTAAGAAGCTTTAGGGATATGTGTTCCTTTACCTGTAGGCTTGCTCTCTGTGGTGTCTCGGGATGTTAATTGACAGGAGCATGCACATCAGGCAGCGGGTCTGCATGAGATCCTTCTTCCTATTTAACATGTCTCTACCTGCTGTGTCCTGGCTAGCCTGAGAGCCATGGCTTGGCACAGAATTGGAGTACATGGAGGGAAAGGCATTTTGCACGCACAACTCTGGGGCTGGTCCCAGTGGTTTAAGTGTATTAGAATAGCAATGCATTGCTACAGAAGGGTCTGAGGAAGGCATTGCAGAATTCCCGCAGCTTCCTGCCCAACTGCTGAAAGCAACCACAGAGCCCCTGGTCTTTAGTGATTACAGTTGTGATAAAATCATGTCTTTGCACCACTGCTGTATACTGTACTTGAGCTGGGTCCCCTCCTCTATTCTTTATAGTTGCTTTGAGGAGAATCATATGACAGCCCAAAGGGCTTCTCCCTTGCTTGAGTCAGACTTTGGAAGCATGGAAAAAGGTGATCTTCCCAGTGTGGTTTTAAGGAGTGACACACACCACCTAAGCTCTTCTCTCATTTGCCAGCACTGCCCTCTCAGCTCACCCATTCCTTTTTCTTCTTTCTTATATAATACCCCAGGTTCCACAAGGCTGCAGTGGGCTGCAAACATCCCCCATAGCAGCAGCCCGGTAAAGCTTCATCCGAGTCTCTTCCTAGGGTAGGCAGTGGGCACTTCAGGCCTGAGCACAGAAATGTTGCCTTTGGGCTTCCAAATATCCTGGTTTCACAGCCCAGAGACAGGCACGCAGGTAGTGACTAGAACTGATGCTTCTGCCTCTTCAATTAGTCTTGGTTTCTGTGATCTTTCCCCCTGCCAAGTCAGCCACAGATAGTGCATGGGAACTCACTTGTTACTCTGTCATGTGGAAGGTTCTATACAGCCAAACATTCAGGGCTCAGGTGCCAAAAAGCTTTGCTTTGAGACAAAAAGTTTCCCACATCCTAAGCCCGCTTCCAGGCTCACAGCTTGGAGCAAACTCTGGATCTGTGTCATTTGCTGCTGTAGATTCAATGTGAACCATGGATCTTCTTCACCTTTCCAGACATAGGTAGGACAAGGGCTAATAACACAGACAACATTCAGTGCCTATCTGCTATCTAAATGTATTTTTCTGCATGTGCACTTTTGTTTACCGAACACTGTGTGGTATGAATATGAGCTGTGAGAAGCAGGTGTGCACTGGAAGTCAAGGGACATCAGCTTCAGAGAGCAGGCAGGCTTTGCAAGATGCACTGCTATAACAAGAGATAAATTCGATGGGGAACAGACCAGTTCACACTAACAGGAATATACACAAACCAGGGCAAACTCTGGGTACAGGTTCATATCCCAAAGCTGAAGCCAGTCCTAAACTCCAGGATGAGCAAATCAAAGCCTGGAACTGAAAACCCAGAATGAAAACAGGTTATGGGATAGCTCGGTCCCCTAAATTATATACAAATGCTTTTGCTCTCATGGGTGTTTTCTTGTGGCAGTGTGTTCTGTGGATACCCATCTGGCAAAGTGCTGATGAAAATACCCAGACATCCCTATCTGTTACAGCCAAACTTAGAGGATATGCTTATATTTACTGTATATTTTTATATTATACTGAATATTCCAATGAATAAATGTCTGACATTTTAATGAATACTCATCAGTAAGAATCTTAACAGATAAAAGCTCCTGTATCTGTTAGGAAATGGGCAAGTTAAATCACTTTATAAGCTACAGCTAGTTACGGTAATTGCTGTACTAACAGAACTTACTAGATTTGTATTATGTCTTGTAAATAGGTATAACTTAAGTGGAATCTCTGTAGTGTGGGGAGAAGTAACGGACTCCACGCAATTCAATGTGAATCAAGCAGAAGCCATTTATTGCTTAACAAAATCAGCCTTACGTCGTGTTACTACGCTCTTGCAGGTGATCACGCACAAACTGATTGGTTGCATGTGCTGTTCACACACCTTTTTACAGTTACTGATTGGTTCTGCTCATTTGGATCAAAATCAGCCCAGGTCCGGTTTTCCAACCGCAACGTCCTCTTTTCTTGTTTACCCAACTGAGACTTCCTCACTCTGCTGGGGCCCACAGCGACTTTGGATGCCCTCGTAGTGGCCTACATCATCATAGAGGCCTACGTCCTGGGCCTGGCTCACAGGAAATCCATTGCTGACCAGATGCATATCCATAATTCCCTCTTCTTTTTCTTGAGCCAGCCAGACGCGCTTTACTGCTCCAGATATCATTTGCCGGATACATTGCAAGATGCATGGTAATAAAATCAATATCACTAGAATAACAACAAGTACTATCAGCCCTCCTTTTATAAGGGATGCTATCCACCTGCGCAAACCTCAGTCACCTAACAACTTATCCAACCAGGAATTTTTGCCATCTTCATACACCATATGTAACACTTTCGCATGATCTCGTATTTCTTTTACATTCTGTAATACTTTCCCTGATTGATCGCTGTAGCTACAACACAATTTATTAAGGTACACACCCCTCCAGCCTGAGCTGTTAAGGCATCTAGCACTCTTCAATTCTGTAGAACCAGTCTTTTCACTGAGTTCATTTCCTGCTGCAAGCCAAAAAGAGCAGAAGCAGTTCTGTTAGCAATGATTTCCATCTCCCCTGATATGTTTGCTATTGCCTTTTCTAATTGCCATACCCCCAGGGCAGGTAATAGTGCTCTAACAAAACTATGATAGCCTGTACTGTAGTTTGAAAGCGGATTTTCGATGCTCCTTTTGGTTCGGCTGTGTCTCCATAAGCCTCGCACTATTCCATGAAAGTTGCTATGATTATGTATTGCTAATTGAGGAGCTAACATTCCCATTGTACACTGCCCCATCCAATCACTTGGTAACTGTTTTCTAGCCTTCTGGTCGCCGCAAAGCCACCAATATCCATCTAGGAGGTTGCATGTGGCATTAACACATAACGCTTCATTAATCATGGCATGACCCCAAAAGTAGTCGGCCCATTGTTGTTTCCCAATTCCGTCGGTATATTTTCCCAGGGAGTTAAGGTTCATACCCCCATCTATCTTTAGTTTTATGGCTGACCAATTGCCTGATGATTGATTGATGTAGCCCAGATTTGTTCCGCCTGTCGAGTAATTTATATATGGAATGCTAGGGTTAACCAATTCCCAGACAAGCAATGTTTCTTCCATAGCTACGTTGTCCTTTTTACATTGATATGGTATGTTTAAAAGTTGATGTGGGTCAATTTCCATCCAATTTTGTATCGCGATCCCCAGCATTGGTGCGTTAAGTTGGTCTACATTTCCACACACCCAACAGTCCTTTATATCCATATAGTTAACCACCTTCTCTATTAGACTAACATAGGTGTTAACTTCAACCACAGCATCGATCATTTGCAACACAGAAATGGTTCTAAGCATAGACAGAAACAAAATATTCCTATGTGTGCCCATTTCTGTTTTTTCTCTTAAGTTTCCAGGCAAATCGTATAGCACACTTGCATTTAGTTTTCTCCCACAACTCTGGCGCAACTTGCCAAATGTATGGGACCTAAAGCCCCTTTGAACACTCTATTCCAGTGCAGCAAAACTGGCGCTCAGCTTGTAGTTGCAACCTTTGTAATTCTGCTGCACTCTCAAATATCTTGGGGTATGTTCTTCTTCATGCCCGGTAATAAGTAATAAGCATGCTAAGCAGTTTGCAGTTTCAAATTCTACATGTGTACCTGACCTACACCAGGCGCTAGTAAATGATCTTCGACACTATCAACCCTTATTACACGTTTACATGCACATAACACCCATGGCTTACAGACCCCACAGGTCGGGCACGTGGGACAGAGTTCAGTCTGTAGGTTCATCAGATGCTTGCTGTTTCTGATCAGCTATCCACAGCTTTACCCACTTGGCTGGTACCCACTGACTCCCAGTATCTGTAACAACACAAGCATAACACTTTCCTCAGGTTATTAGTTGGAATGGACCTTCTCATTGCCCAGTCACCCCATTTCGCACTTTCACCATGCTCTGCCCGATTCTCAAATCCTCTAAAGCACCTTTCAGGCTAAGTCCATGGGGAACCATTGGAGGGTATGCGAGGACATTCCCCCTTTTTGTTTTTCAAGTTGCCATTTAAGAATCTGATGGGATCATTCAATTATTGCTTGCCCTGTGGGGGAGTGAGGAATACCGCTATGGTGGCTAATGCCCCACAGTTGACAAAATTCTTACATGGATTTGGAAACATATGCTGGACCATTATCTGTTTTTATGTCATGAGGAATGTTGAGCACCGCAATAGCAGAGAGCATGTGTTGTTTAACATGAGTGGTCGTTTCTCCAGCTTGTGTAGTGGCCCACATGACAAGGGAAAAGGTATCAACACAGACATGTACATATTTCAACCTACCAAATTCAGGAGTAACATCCATTTGCCAAAGTTCCAGAGCATTGAGACCTTGAGGGTTGACCCCAAGACCTAACCCACTAGTATAGTTTTGACAATCAGCACAGGCCCGAATAATGCCTCATGTTTCATTTTTGGTAAGTTGAAATTGTCTGCGTTATACATTAGAGCTCTCGTGGGAAAAATCATGTGAGCGCACTGCCTGACTAAACTTGTCCACTGGTAGTGGGACCCAAGCTGGGCAGATGAGTAGGTCAGCTCGTTGATTCCCCTGTGCCAGCCCTGCGTCAAAATTGGTACGGCTATGAATATGCGTGATAAAATACTGGTGGCGTCTGCTACATATCAAAAACCATAAGCTTCTAAATAGATTTAAGAGCTGATTGTCAGCTACAGATTTAAGAGGGCGTGTTTTATGCGTTGTACTACGCCAACAACATATAACGAATTGCAAACAATATTTACCAGGTGGTTGGGAAAGCGTTGGAACACTTCAATTACTGCTCGAAGTTCAAGATGTGTAGAGCTTTGAGCGTCAGTAATAACTATATCATGTCACTGACTCTGATCTTTCAAGGTTAGTGCAGCCTTTTGGGTTTTACTCCCTGCGGCAGTGAAGACAGTGAGTCCTTTTACAGGAAAGGGTGAGAGCTTAGGTAAGTCTTCTGACATATATCCCATTGTTAATGCTCTTAACACTTTATGTGGGGGGTAATGAACCTTAATTGAGGCTGGTGAATCAAGAAAAGCAATCTGTAAAGGTTCGGAATTCTGGAGGGCCCACTGCAAATATTCTGCCACAAGGGGGACAACAATAGAGTCCCGCTCTTTCCCTAATATTTCCACTACCCTATGACGTCCCTTCATTATTAGCTGTGCTGTTGTCTCAATACGTGTGGTTACAGCTAGTTTTGGTTGGAAAGATAGAAATATCCATTCCAAGATACACAGTGGATCCTTTCCTGGACACCATTGCATAATGATTGCAAATGGATGTTCTGGGGGGTTTAATATCATTAGTCCTACAGATAGGTCCTGGTCCCATTGAGAGTTGTATGTCTTTACTATTTTTTCCATTATGGCATTGACAGCTTGTTCAGTTGATGCTGTCAATTTACGGGGGGAGTCAACGTTAGAATCTCCCCTCAATAAATCCACTAAAGGGGCAGTATTGGTATTAGATATTCCACACATGCCTCTGATCCAATTTATGTCTCTGACTAGTTTTTGTACATCGTTCAAGGTCTCAATCTGTGTTTTGCAGATTATTATCTGTGGCCGGACTGTGGTTTCAGTAATTTCCCAGCCCAGATACCTCCAAGCTGGTTGTTGTTGGATTTTTTCTGGTGCTATTTTCAAACTGCCTTTTGTAATTTTTCCTCTAATTCTTGCATTAAGGATTCTGTTCTAAGTGACTCCCCTGCAATCAAGATGTCATCCATGTAATGATATATTAATAGGTTTCGATGAGCCCACCATATGGGCTCAAGGGCCCAGGCAACATAAATCTGGGACATAGTTGGAGAACATTTCATTCCTTATGGGAGAACAACGCAATGATAGCGCTTCATGGGCTCTTGTTAACCGATGGAACAGAAAATGCAAACCTCTTAGTGTCATCCAGATGCAAGGCAATGGTAAAAAAGCAATCTTTGAGATCCATTATCAGTATTTGCCAATGTTTTGGGATCATTACAGGGGAGGGCAGACCTGGCTGTAACGCCCCCATATCCTCCATGGTGTCGTTGGTTTTCGCAAGTCACGCAATAGCCTCCATTTCCCAGATTTTTTGGGTATGGTGAATACAGTGGTATTCCAGGGACTTGTGGAAGGTTGTATATGACCTTGTTGCAGCTGTTCCTGTACTAATTTCTCAATATGGGCTATCTTTTCCTTTGTGAGCGGCCATTGATCCACCCAAACAGGTTCATCTGATTTTCAGGATAATTTTAAGGTGGGCGGCCCACCGTCAATGGCTGCTATCCAAAACTCTGATTCGTTGTAACTAGCCTTGTACCTAGTTGGCTAAGTACATCTCTCCCTAATAATGAGATTGGTACCTTCATAACAAAGGGTCTCACGAAACATGTACCCCCGTCGGTAGTGGAACACTGTAATAGCTCAGCACTTACCCGAGTAGACTGCATGCCCCCCACACCCACGATGGGTACCCTTGGGTCTTCAAGGGGCCAATTGCCAGGCCACACCTCACTGCTCACAATGGTGACGTCTGCACCTATGTCAACCAACATTTTAATAACTTTGGACTTTCCATCAGGATTTGTTAAGGTAATTTTTTCCATTGGTTTGTTGCGACTAGTATCAAGAGCCAAATACAATTCTGCAGCTCCAGTGGAGTCAAAGCCCCTATCACCCCACTCCGATGGGGTCGCTGAGGGGATACATGCTTTGCAAGGGATTAATTGACCAATTTTTGACCCTTTTGGAATCATGACAGGTGGATTGGGTGTCCAAACCATAATGGCTATTACTCCCTCACAGTCCGCATCAATCGCTCCTGGCACGATAAATACCCTCCTTTTTGTTGTAGATGACCTATCAAGCAGTAGGTCATTTAAACCATGACCCAGAGGTCTCGTCATGTTGGTAGGAATGCAGTATAGCTGGGTGTCAATAACCGCTGTCTCGCTAGCTACTTCAATGTTCATTCCTGCACTCCCTGCAGTGGCGGCGGCGCTGCCATCCAAGCAGCTGGAGGCAGATTTTGTGTCATCGTGCGCTGCCCTTCCGTGCTCAGCGTCAGGTTTCCCAACAGCGTGCCATTTCCATGAAATTTGGACCAACAATCATGCGCTTTATGCCCAAATTTCCCACAGCGGGCACAATTCCCTGTCCCTTCATTGCAGCTTTTACCCTTTTGCCTGTCCCCTTGCCACAAATGGCATTGTGCTCTATTATGTCCTGGCTTCCTACATTTAAAACATTTTGGTCCCTTATCTCCTTTCTGCTGTAACAACGGCTTTATGGCTGTGGCAAAGGCAGAGGCCATATACCGAGCCTGTTCCAAGGGAGTTCCGATACGCTCATATGCATCAATCATATCTGCAAGAGATGCTGTTTTGGGTAATGTCTGTAAGACCCTTTTGCAGGCTGAATTAGCATTCTTGAGAGCGAGGGACATCATCAATGGCTCCCACACCATATCCGTCAAGTCTGCTCTATTTAATGCGTCTTGGAACTGTTCTAGAAATGCCATATAGTTTTTCGTCCTGCCCTTGTTTCACCGTGCTGTATGCAGGGGCTAGGCGTCCCTTTTCGGGTATTCTATTCAATGCCTCCCTGGCCAGCTGCACACTTTGTCTCAAAATCTCGATATTTAATTGAGCTTGATGATGGGCATCAGCAAATTCACCTTGACCAGTTAGCATAATGGTGGTAACATTTTTTAATGGATCCCCATATGTTCTGTCCATATTACTTATGGCAGCCATCTCACAGGCATCTATCTAGCGTGAAAGCCAGAGTACTTCTTGTATGGGATCTAGGAGTAAGGTTATTAGTTGTCTACTATCATATGGCGTCATTAAATTTCCAGTAAAGATGTTGTTAATAATAGCCTGCGTAAACGGTGTATGTAAGCCACCCTGCTGCACCGCTTTTCGAGCTTCCTTAGCCAATTCCCAGGGTAGGGGCTGCCATTGATTGGGTCAGTTTGGACCCCCCAACATCACTGGGTAGGTTGATGGGGCTAGTTCTCCCTCCGTAACCACCTGTTGCATTAGCCCTTTCCAGTGTTTGTGTGGATCATATTCCCCACCCTGCTCCCCATGCCCGTCTATTACATCTTTTTCACTCCCAACATTACCAGCTAATAAGGCCGTTTTAGTCAACGCATTGTCCGTGACAGATGAGCTTCCAGGCTGGCCCAACTCGAGGCCCTGTAATTTCTCCAACAGGTCTAGAACCCAAGGTGGGCTAGTAACTGCAGAGCCTTCAGGCGGCGAAAGGGGTGTAGCAGGTGATGATGGTAAGAGTTCCTCTGGAATGGGCGATGGCATGGGTGGCACAACTTGTTGTTCACATTTTGCCCTGTCGTTTTAGATCTTCACCGCCCTCACCCACAGGCAAGTGTTCTTCCATTCCCTGTAAGGGCTCGCAGGGAGGCGTTGGCGGAGCAGTGGGCAGGGGCGGCAGTGGTGGATCAAAGACCAGCACTCGAGTCGATGTGGTAACAGAGGTGGGAGTTGGCTTTGTGGTAAATACGCTGGCTGCTGCAGTGCGATCGGCTTTCAGTTTCTGCAAAGCGGTATACACGACCTTCCAGGTAGTAGCTAGCATCTTAGCCCTTTTGTCGCCATTGCTAACTGCCTCCCATAACTGTTTGCCAATATGGCGCCATGTCTTAACACCAAAAGCTCTCTGAGGGTTAGCTGAAAACCCCTTGTCCCGGCACCAGATCAGCAAGGACTTTAAAGTCCCTTCATTATAGCTCATCCCTTTTGTAGAAAGGATATGCAGGAGAAGTTTGACTATGGCGTTTTCTTCTTTTGTTACTGACTGCCCCATTTCGTGCCCTGGCTGCTCACCTCTTATGGGTGTCCGTCGCGATGAGTGCATCTTTCTCAGCTTCCAGACTTACAGTCTGCCCGGGCTCAGTCCAGCTGAGCGGTCCTCCAGCCGGGCCTCCCCTGGCCCCTTCCTCATAGCTGATAACCTCTTTCAAGTATCACGTTGGGGTCATCATTTGTGGGGAGCAATAACGGACTCCACGCAATTCAATGTGAATCAAGCAGAAGCCGCTTATTGCTTAACAAAGTCAGCCTTATATCGTGTTACTGTGCTCTTGCAGGTGATCATGCACAAACTGATTGGTTGCATGTGCTGTTCACACACCTTTTTACAGTTACTGATTGGTTCTGCTCATTTGCATCAAAATCAGCCCAGGCCCAGTTTTCCAACCACAACGTCCTCTTTTCTTGTTTACCCAACTGAGACTTCCTCACTCTGCTGGGGCCCACAGTGACTTTGGATGCCCTCATAGTGGCCTACATCGTCGTAGAGGCCTACATCCTGGGCCTGGCTCACGGGAAATCCATTGCTGACCAGATGCATATCCACACTGTAGCACCCAGCAACTCTACTGCTGAAAATGCTATATTAGAGACTCTTTGCTTTTAACTATTTTTTTCTAATAGGGTTAGAAGTTTCATCCTAAGATGTCTAGCCCAGATGTAAGCCTGATTCACCTGGATTTTGCAGGAAAAAACCCATCATGTTCCATCTCCACTTTTCCAACTTGTTCTTCATATTCTGATCATGAGGCAGGCCCTGCCTAGGGCTGGAGAGTGGGTTCTTCTGCAACTGCCCTCTGTTTTTATATGCTGCTCTGAAAATAGCAGTGCTGGGCATCTCTGACCTTACACAGCAACTCCCATCTTCAGTGTACATCCTGCCACCATGCACTTTTCTTTTAACTCTTCCTTTAATCTTCCATTTCAACTTCCATCTAATTCTGGCTGCACTAAAGCTGGGGTTTTGTGCCTGAAACCCCTCTGAGCATAGAGCACTGGGATGTGAGTCTGTGTTTTGGGCTGTGCCACCAGGTTATGTGTCTGTGACAGGAAGGAAGTGAGTTTGCAAGCAAGTGTGGATGTCCATCTGAAAAGCTGCTGCTGCTGCAGCCCGTGGAAAGGCAGCACATTGTCTTCTGCTTGTAAAGAGCTTTGAGAGTTGACAATAAACCTCCTTATTAAATATCAACTGCTTAAGAGCCATTTGTCCTAAACAGGAGCAAAGAAAAGCTACGTGGAGCAGCACATTGAAGCTTTGCTCTGGAGGAGGGCAAATTGCACAGGCTGTGGTCAGGCTGTGGTGAGCTAGATGCTGTGATAACCACAAGCCTGGAGGAAGGAGAAGTGCCAGGGGCAGCAGCAGACACAGAGCTGACACAGTTCCTGAGTCATCCCTGCCTGCCAGATTGGCTGCCCTGGCCAGAAAGCACAGCCAAGGCCAGCATCTGCTCCGGCTCCTTTTGGAAAGCATCCTCACCAAGTGCCACTGCCAGCAGTGCTGTCTGGGCTGCCCTTAACACCTTCATGTGGACTCTCTGGTGTCTACAAAATGGGGAGCTCACTCTGCAGTCATACCCTTGGTGATGAGAAGCACCAGAGCCTCATTCCTCTGGCCAGATGTCAGTAAACTACAGGAAGATAAGCTGGTACCACAGTGACTGCTTCCCTTCTGTGAAAACTGGGTAGAAACTGGTCAGTAGGTTCAACAGTTACAAGGAAGCAGGGGAAAGAGTGCAAGTATACATGCCATCCTATTGCACAAGCCTGGCTTCAGCTGGGTAAAAAATGTGCTTAGCAAACCCTCTATTCCCTTGCTGGGAAGGGGGCTGTTCCTCAAAGCAAGCTCCAAGACACAGGTTTAACTTCTAAAAATATACTACAGAGAAAGGCACTTTCTTCCTCTTACAGTAAGAAAGCAAATCACACATCACATTCTGGCCTGAGATTGATGTTGGTAAGGAAGTGTCTAGCACTATGTGCAACATGATTTAAAGAAAGGCAAAAGAAAACATACATAGTATTGACATATGAAATATTTGCCTGACTGCTTTTAATTCAATAGCTAGTCATGGGTTACTGGATTGACTGTGTTATACGTAATCTGAAATAGAAAATGCAGGTCCTAGGTTCCATTCACTGATCCCACAGAACTCACTTTGCAACTGAAAAAGAGCAGAAAGAGCTCTTCCTGTCCCAGGGTGCCAGATGATTTACAACAGCATTGGCTGCTCTACTCTGATGACTAAGTGTTCTTGCTATTAAAAAATGTGTGGTTTATCTTAAATATGAGTCACCATCAGTGAAGCTCTCCAAGATTTCCTTTTTCCAGCTTAAGTTAGCAAACTTGCAGGGCAGAAGATACCCACTGTGTTTAGAGGATGGAGATCCCTGTTTTGTTATGCTGCGCAAGTTCACATACTTCAGAAAGCCAGTGCTTGATTTATTGCAGGAAACTCAGTCACCATGTCCTCCTAGCACCTCACCTCACAGCTAAGCAACCCACGATATTCCTGTGACAACCGCTGATGTGACGCTACAAGGCATTAACAATTTCATTCTCAGCAGCAATCCTGCTGTCTGAGATCAATGTCAGGTACTTTAAGGCATGTGTTTTCCATCCCCTCCTGGGTGTCACAGGCCCAGTCCCACAGGTTTCACTTCAGAGAGCAGCAGGAGGCTTTAGCCCTTGCATCTGCTGTGCAGCGTTAGTCCCCTCTGCCTGAGCCAGCCCAGCTTGGCAGTTCAGAGGTTGTAAAATACAATAGATGAGGAAAGAGCAAAGGAATCCTACCTTAGTGCAGCTTTACTAAAGGTGAGACATAAAGCACTGGTATTCACACCAACAGGGATAAAAAAAAAAGAAGAAAACTGTTAAATACAGCAAAATGCCATATTTGAGAAGTTGTTACAGGAGGGGTGGCTGTCAGCAGCTTAACACATGGACTGGGGAAAGGGAAAAAACAAAGTTGGCTTAATTTGCAGCAAAAAAAAAGATTAAAACCTTCTATTCAGGAAAGTCTTCCAGCTCCAGGTGGATGTATTCTGGAATGGATCTACAGAGGGACCTCCAGCACTGGGATTTCTTAATAGCAGATACACGGGGAAGGTGGGTGTATCTTCCCTCCTATGGAGAAATGGATGAAACTGTTGCCTGAGATCCTTCTTGACTATACCGTTTCCACAAGGCACTGGCAGAAGCCTCAGCAACCAGACATAGGGGCTAATCATAGAATCCCAGACTGGTTTGTGTTGGAAGGGACCTTAAAGCTCATCCAGTTCCACCCCCCTGCCATGGGCAGGGACACCTTCCACTACAGCAGCTTGCTCCAAGCCCCTCTCCAGTTTTCTTGTAGCCCCTTTAGGCACTGGAGCTGCTCTAAGGTCTCCCCTTAAGGATCCTTCTCTTCTCCAGGCTGAACCAGCCCAGCTCCCTCAGCCTGCAAATAAATAATATAAACATAATAATAATAAACCCCACAGGGTATTTAGGTCTTTAACCCTGTTTTTCCTCTCACTGGGGAGCTGGGAGATGACAGATGCAGTGCTCTAGAAATCCCCCTCAGACCCTGCTCACACCTCAGCCAGACCTGCTCTCCCCAGCTTTCTGCTCCTCTTCTGCTCCAGATTTCACTTGTCATCTCTCCCCACTTTCCCACCTCATGCCCCTCCTCTGCCAGAACAACTGACTCCTGGAAAGCTCGGTGTTGTGTTGATAGAAGCTGTCCATAAGTTTTAGTTGTGCTGCTGCCAAGAAAACCTCCTTCCTCGTAGCCCCCGTGGGATTCACAAGCTGGTTTCCGCATCCCCGTGGGGGATAAGTTTATGCTGCGGAATGTGGGCATTTTTCAAAGTCAGGAAATGAATTTCAGAAGTATTTGCTTGAAATAACTGAATGAATGGAATGAAAATGCTGGAAACCCAAGCTGGGCTTAGAACTACCTCAGGTTTTTGACTAAAACCACTATTGGTTGTTCTTTATAGCATCTTTCAGTATGAAGACCTGAAAGTGTTTTGTGGCTATGAATGAATTCTGCATTGTAGCTGAGCCAGGAACAACAGTGGAACTTCTCACCCTGCAGAATGAAGGCACAGGCACAGAGCATTGAAGAGCTGGGCTCCAAACCCATCCTCCTGCAGCAGATATATTCAGCTGGTTGCAGTAGTGACATTTTGCAGCAAACATGAGATGACCTGAACATCAGTGACCAGAGGAAGAACTCCTAAAAACAATAAAGCAGAAAAAAACCCAGCCCATACTGAGAATCTGTCCTTTGATGACTTGTGTGTTAGCAGAGATGGGAATGGACATCCAAATCCTGCTTTCTTTGGGCAACATGACAGTGAAAGAACGGTTATTCCTAGCCCATAAATGGGTGAGACATACTGTGCAAATCCTACAGATAGCTGTTAAATCTACCATAGTGTTCATTTAAAGTAAGAAGTAAGAACTCGAAGTATTCTGGAGATGCTCTGAGGGGAAAGACAAAGCCATCTGGAGCAGAGAGTATAAAGGGATGTAGAGGAGAATAAGAGGTCAGAGGTAGGAAGAAGGCAAGACATGGGGAAGCAATGCTAAGTACTAGCTCCCATGCATGGGTAAGGATGTGACACATATGCAACACAAACAGATCCAAACTCTCCTTCCCCTCATAACTACACAGCAGAGTCACATCCAGAAAGCGGGATATTTGAAAGCTAGTTACCAGGATATTTATCACTGAATTCAATAGTATACTAGAGTACCTCCAAAAGCCCAACAGAGATGCAAGCCAGCATGACTAACTGGGCGAGGATCTGTGCGAACAAAATAGCAAGTTCCTCTGCTATTTCATTCGCAACAAGAAGTCAATACTGGCAGAATACTCAGGGTTTGTTTGGAGCACATCACCATGACAGCAAAGCTCTGCCCAGTTCTTCACGCATTGTATGACCGTGGTGAAGGGGAAATGAAGCTCAAATTAAAAACCATGGCCAGATGTCATATGGGAGATCGGAGGAGATATAGAGATTTGAACCGACGTTCTCTGGTGACAGTTCCCAGCATGTGGATGATCATCCCATACAACAACAGAGCCGGTAACCAGCCCTTTCTCTGGAGCAATGTTGAATTTTCAACAGCATGGGTTGAGTTTCCCAAGCCAGGCAACTGAATTCCACTTGGTTTTGACTGCCAAAAATTAACGAACTTCTGAAAGGTCACCAGTTCATACAATAGTTATGTATTCGAATGACAGGATGGCTCTCAGCTTAGCCACCACACTCAATCCAGGAAAGTTCAAACCCACCCACCTCAAAGGGTGGAATCAGGACCTTCTGGGAATTGCTGGTGAGAAATTCCTGGCACAATGTTTTCAGGGCAAAACAGCAACCCCACGCTGATAACAGAGGTTCCAGAGGTGGGGAAGTGTCCTGGTTTAAACAAAAAGTACAAACAAAGCTTTGAGAAGTTTGACATTTCAAAAGGGGATGGTTTTACTGCGCAATGTGAAAACACAATCAGCACTTCAGTTCATTTACATTTTAAGTTACCCAGAGAGTTTTTGAAGCATGAAATGACATATTCTGATGGAGCTCATGTGATTGCTTCCTCTCTGCTTATTCTTTTTTTTCCTTGCTCTTGCTAAAGGAAGAGAATTCAAACCCTTGGGAAGGCTGAGAAGATGAGAAAGCTCTTTTGGTCTGACCTAGGCAGACAGAGTAGGATTCCTGTGTGTTTCAAAATGGGGCCCAGGGATCCAGCCTGGCTCCTCTGCTCCTCCAAGGAGCTTTGTTTCACTCTCAGATGATCCAGTCTGTGGTCCACTTGTTTTGGCTCACACAGCAGTAGCTGCACAGGTACAGGATTGGGTTTTAAATGAGTCTGTCATTGCCCCAAGAGAAAAAGCCATTTTCTCTGACAATCACAATAAACTCTCAGTTATTAAAAGCAGTCCCTAGAACTTCTTTAAGGAGTCTGGTCTCATTCCTGTGACAAGTTTGGATTCAAAAGTGTCATGTTCTTCTGGTAAGCAGCTCATTTAGAATGAAAAGTATTTTCAGCACTAAACACACGAGATGTAAATTCAGGGGCTCGCAGCCAAAGCCACCATTCCTATAGAACAGAAAGAGCACAGGCTGTTCTGTACAGCTCTGCTCACTGCGACAGAGGCAGAGGGTAACCTCTGCAGCAGCCCTGTTCTGGTTAGACATCAGCCCTGTGGACTATGAGCCATGTCAGTAGAATAGAAGGAATTTTTTGGCTTCTGAATCGGGACCTTTGGAGGACCCCTCTCATTCACCACAGTGAATAACAGCAAATTGAAATGCAGGCACTGCCTACCCCAGTTCCCTGGCATTTAGCAGGCACTTGCATCAGCTGATTATCACCAGTCATGTTCTACTCAGAGCTCCCGAATACTGCAACAACCTTCTGTAGGGAAGAACACAGGATGTGCATACAACACCATTAATGCCATGGGAGTAGCATCTGGGTTTGAAGATGCGATGTCCATAGCCTAGATATGCACAAATGCACTGATGAGGGGAGCTGGTCATTTGGGGTTTGACCCCAATTTCTACATTTACAAACAAGAGAAGCCAACAGAGTTTAATGACTATTTCTTTTGCCCTCGCTGGAGTTGCTGTGGCTGTAACTCGCTGTGCTAGGAGCCATCTCCAGCAAGAAGGCACTGGAGCAGGAGGTAATTGAGGGTTGGCTCCCAGAGGGAATTTTCCCTTAAAAGGATAACTCCATTGTCATGATGAAACCAGCTTGCTTCCACTGCCTGCAGAGCTTTCTGCAGACACGGCTGCCAGAGCTGGAGGCGATGGCGAGTATTAACAGCAGACAGCCAGGAGCAGTGGCTGCTCCTCAAATCCTACAGGAGCACCAGCCTCTCTGAGCCATGTTCTCCTGTGAAGGGCAGCAGGATATGCAGGCAGTCCCAGAGGGTGACTTCAGTGCCCTGTAACAAGAGGCCAGCTCCTACCGTCTGCTCAAGGTAAAAGGAAACCTAACAAGTGAGGGATTGCAACCAAAGGAACCAGCCTTACATGGAGAGCTTGCACTGAAAATGAGCAGTATTTTCAGAGGGGCAGGCAGAATGCCAGCTGGAAGCATGCCAAGGCCACGTAGGAAGTTTTTCCAGTTAAGCATTTCTTCGCCATAAAATAACCAAACCCCCAGTTCTTCATTTGAGAGTCCATGGAGCAAGTCTGATCAAAGCTCTTTAGATAGGACCAAGGAGAATGATGAGAGAGCAGAACCCTAGGGTGGCCTCTCGCCCAGCAGCAGGCTGCTGAGAAGGGAGAGACAGGTTTGAGGCCAAGTTTTCCTCTGGAAGACTTAAGAGCAGTGACTTGAACCTCAGCTTCCCACAGACCAGAGGCAACTGCCTTAACTCTAACATAGCTCCAGGCCCAAGATACCTCTTTGTCCTCTGGCCAGCCCACCCACCTGGAGCCTTGCACTGTGCTCTCCTGTGCAGTGCTGGAAGGGCTGCACTGTGGTTTTCACAGGGAATAAGGCTGCGATGGGAAAGGCTGGGTTTGGCCCAGCTATAGTGCCAGGCACTGGTTTGCACCTTGCAGCTAAAGCCTTCCTGTGCAGATCTTGGGTGAGGTTTTCAAATCTGACTCATGCTCATGCGGTCTCTAACACAGAATAACCCACCCAATGCGCTGCAAAAGAAGGAACTACGGCCCAGTGTTTGCCTGCATCCTAAGGAGCAGACAAAATATGCACCAGTGAGCAACAGCCAGGTCTCAAGAGACTCCTGAGCTGGCAGTGCAACGAACGCTCACACAAATAACACACCATCCCTTCCTCTGAGGACTGGCAGCCTGCAGAACCCCAAGCAGCTCTAGTCCTTGTATTACAGTGGGATGGAAGCCCAGAGAGCTGGTGAGGCAGATTTCTGGTCACCAACAAGCCATCATCGCTGGAAGCAGGATCTCCTAGCCCTGAGCACTGAACACCCTTTAAGACCACCAGCCACTCCCTCCAGATCTCAGGAGCTGCAGTAACTCTTCAGCCATTCCCAGCTCTTCCTGGGCGTTGCTCCATCTGGTTCCAGGCTGTTGCTGCGCCTGTGAAGCATCCGCTTAAAACAGTCCCATTTTGGGAGCTCCACAAGCAGCCATGGAGACTCAGCACACTTCCTCTTCGCTTTAGAGGTAGAAAACTTTATTTTCTAATCAGTCTTCCTCTGCAGAGAGAAGTATTAAAAGCTGCAGCAGAGTAAGTGTATTAGTGCCGATAAACAGAAACTCATCCAGAGATTAACAGCAGAAAGCTGGAGAATTGCAGGTGTCTACAGGCACAGACTGGTTGCCATTTGGCTCTCCCCTTCTATGAGTAACAGGATGAAAATGAGTCAGGCTCCATAACTGAGTCACAGCCAGTGAACATAAACTTCCTCTTCCAACCAGGAGAACCTGGGCAGGTGGAGGAAGAGCTCTGTGTATTCTGCCCTAGATAAACACAGTGTGGTGCATCCATGGAGCTGTGCAAGTCCTGCTGCAGGGCCTGGGATCTGCAAGCCTGTCCCAAAGGAAGACCCTCTGGTGGAAACATATGAGATATATATATATAACAACATCTGCCTTCTGTTTCCTGTGCTCTGTACAGAGTGTCTCTCTCTACAGATAGCCCCGTCCTTAAAGAGAAAGCAGGGGTTGTGCTTTTCAAACGCTGCTGAGACCAGCTACAGTTTGAATCAGCTCATTCTATATCTGTTCTCAGACCACGTGCAATCACCACATCTCAGCACCGTCTGCTACATGCTCAAGTGATGTGGTGACACCTCTGCCTGGGGGTTGGTTGTTCCCTCATCCCTCCTTCTACCAGCACATTGCACTGGAGCCAGAAGCAGGCAGGCAAAGTGCTTTCAGCATTCATGTGTGCTCTCTGCACAGACAGAGCACAGCTGACACTCAGCAGAGCTCCTCACCACCTCTCCACTGATGTCACGATTTTCCATGTTGCTGCTTATGCCCAGAAGTGAGGAAGCCCCTGGAACGCAGCAGCCCATTGTGGGAGCTGCTCCTGCACTGATCACCAGCACCTCTGGTAGCAGACTTTAAAGGGAAGCCTGGTGGGCTGCAACAAAACAAAAGCCACAAAGCTATTTGACATCAGCAGAACTCCTCATAGAGCACACGACTGTGGCTGCTGTCCCAGCCCCCTTCTCCAGCCTCCAGTTCCAACACCATAAAATCACTCATTAGGTTTGGAACAAAACTCTTTTGGTGCACTTGCATATGGCTGAAGGCAGAGACAGATGTTTTGGTCTCTGGAAGATAACTGCTGAGAGAGAAATAAAATGCTTCCAAAGCTGTGCTGCTGCCTCCTAACAGTGTGCTTGCCTACTCCTGTTGCACTCTGCGGTTTCCCATGGGATCAGAGAAGAAGGGAGCGATGGCATTGCAGCCTGGTGACCCTTTGCTTCCACTTTGCTGTTACTAAATGCTCAAACACAAGATTTTTTGGTTCAGATTTTGCACTGGGTCCTCCAGCATGGCGTAAGAGCAGCGCAGGGCTGCGCCTCTGGCTGCAGGTTTCAGCTTTTCAGGTTTGTGGTTGTAAGATCCTACATTTCAGCTACACTTCTGTCCTGAAAAAGCAGAGAAGGGATTGCCTTTCAGAGCCAGACAGCCCTCAGAGGCTCAGGAAGCAGAAGATCCTCCCTCTTTAACACATGCAGGAAAGTGAGAATAAAAACATTGCCTGCAGGCATGTCAGCAAGGGGATTAGGATTTACTGTCCAATTCTTGCTTGGTTTATACAACGCAGCCATTGCCACTGCCCATAAGCAAACACTTGCTCAGCATTTGAGCCAGGGAGGGCTGGGATCCCAGCTCCATCACTCTATTTCTCTTCTCAAATCCAAGATTTTTCTGCCCTTCAGCTCCTTCCCTGCTACACTTGCTTTTGTTCACACAGTGTTTTAAAAGAACACTGATCTTACAGTCCTGGTTTTGAAAGACCAGCCTCCACTCTTCCAGGAAGGAATACAATTCAAAACAAGGCCAGCCTGACCACTGTGAGACAGAGGTTGTCACACCAGCTCCTGGTCAAACCTAGGACTCGTGCCTTAAGAGAGTTTGACCACAATGGGTTCCTACAGACCTCCTTCAGCAAAGCACCACAGAAACAACAAATCCACCCCCCTGCATCGTACCTTCTAAGATATCATTCAGGTACAAATGATACTGGACAGGTATTTTTTTTGCTTCTCATGTATTCCTGCAGGAGAGATGTGAGCCCACTTATCCACATCTGGAAGGAGAATATACTGAATTGGGAGATGCGGTGAACTCGTGTCAATAAGTTCTATGGAGAGGCCAGGGATCAACAGGAGTGACCTGATGGTCAGGAACAGCCCTGGCCACAGTGCTAATTGTGTGTAAGATTTGCTTTCAAAGCTACATAGACGTTTAAGCCCATTTATCTTTCCAAGGGATTTAAAGGCCTATCAGCTTTGGGATGTGAGAGTGACAGCAGAGAGAAGTTCAAAATCACCAGCTGAAACTTCCAGTTGCTGTTAACATGGATAGAACAAGCCCCAGCAGCATCTTGTCAAGCAAGACTCACTCACTGACTCTCTCTGCCATTTCCTGGCTTCCTTGAGACTTCTCCTTACAAACAAGCAAACAAACAAAACCCTCAATTTCTCTAACATGTGATTTCCTCCCAATGCCATAATGCTGGATTACTCCTAAACCAGAGAACATCACTTTGTGATACAGGCTGCTTCCTGAGACAGGAGCAACAGCTCTGCTGTAATACCTCCTCCTGTGTTGCCTGAAACACTATACAGTATGACCAGAGTCTGGGAAGACAGGAAAAATGGAATTACAGGATCATGAAATGGACACTGACAAACCCCTGAAGTGGTGAGCTCCCTCCACTGCGCCTGTGTTTAATCCAGTCATCAGACAGTCTCTGTTTAACCAAATATTTGACTTCAGAATTGGGCCTGAATTATTATTGGCAAAGCTTCCAAGCTCCACAGGTCCCTCTGACAAGCTGTTCCTCTGTGGAAGCCTTACGAGGAGATGAATGCAGCCTTTGAGGAAAGCACTGGATCCCTTCTCAGGCTTCCCGAGTAGGTTTGTGGAGTCCTGTCAGGCATCCAGGGTTTCTGAAAGCTTCAGGTATTGACAGTTAGGAGCTAATCGGCTGATGTTTGTGTGCGTTGCTGGGATGTTTCCAAGAGGTTTTGGCTTCGCAGCATGTCACAGCAACAGAGTTATCAAAGAAAGCACCAAAAATAACTTAGTCTACAGGACAACTAAAAGCCTAACCCAGACAAAAAATAAATAAGACGGAGCCACACATGAAGCCGCGCAGCCAGAGCTGTAACGTGTACTCCATTCTAACGGGACATACCTGGAAGCGTGGTTTGCAAACCAGGACACACCGTTAGTCCTTTTCATACCCACAGCGGGGACATAAAGCCCCTCAAACATACAGTTCCTCACAGCATCAATGGCAGCTCTGTATCACAGCACCTGAAGGACCTGGTTTAGGCGCAGAGCCCATGGTTGCTATCTCAGAACATGGTGTTGTTTGATACCCAGTCATGTAAAAACAGTCCATAGGCACTGAAAGAGGAACATGGCCATCCCCTTCCCCATGCAGTATGCAAGTGGCAATATTCACCGGCAGCGTATGCCTGAGAAGCCAGTCCTCCAGGCCTGGAGTTCCCTGAGCTTGGCTCCTCCACTGTGGGCAGCTCCAGAGAAGCAGAGCCTTGGCTTCCTGGACTACAGGCAGCTGCAGGCAGGAGGAGCCACCTTCCAGATTTGTTTCCAAAGGAAGATTATAAATTAAAGTCCAATTTGTTAAACCTTTAGGTAAGCAACTGTTTCTGCATAAACATACACTGGTTTGTGGGCTGTGTTACAGCTGCAAATCTGACTGACTTTAAAATCACAGTGTACACAACTGAACCAGAAAGCAAACAGAGGCACATTTTAAGGTGGCATGGACTTAAAGAGCTTGGCTCATGATTTTTCAATGGAGATTGAAAACAGTGATTAGCCTAAACTAAGACATAAAAATTGTGCTTGCAAGGTAAGAGCACAAATGCTACGTCAGAGAGCCTCACTTCCATGTGAGAAAGAGCACATAGCTGCATTAGTTAAAATTATTCTTCAAGTGAAATAGAATCAAGGACTTCAACACTTTCCAAAAGATGGGGTCAATATCTGGAATATATTACAGAAAGAGCTCAAATTACCACCTCCCCATCATCCGTTATGCTACAACGTTAGTGGAAAAATCCAAAAGCTCTCTTAGGTCTGTTAGCTAATAAATGGATTGCTAGACAAGTGTTCAGCATCGTCAATAACTCCTTGCAGCACTCTGTACTCAGTATCAGCAGAAAGTCTTCGTCCCTTCCATCCCTGAACACATACCTCTTTAGTAAGGACAGAAGGAACTGCCTACATTGCTTTTTCCCTGCCTGCTGGAAACACTCAAGCCCACGAGCAGATGCAAATGCTCAGTGCATCTGCGCTACTTCTCTCCTGAGGTCAGCATTAAACACCAGAAGAGCTGTAAGTGATCAGTCCTGGCTGATTCAAGCTCTAGAGGAGGTGCAGACAATGACATTAACAGTGGCAGGTTAAATTCTCAGACAGCTTTCCATCCAAGGATCTCTTGCAGCACGACAAAAGACTACCAAGAGCCAGAGGTCCCACCAAAGGCTGGGATGGATGCTCCATCCATACAAGCAGGGATTATTCTCTGCCCTATTCAGGGCTATTTCCCCAGCCCCCAGGCTCTGAGGTACCCAGCGGGAAGGGCTCATCCCTTCTCAGCCTGCTGGAGCCGTTCCAATTTGTCTAAAGGCACTTAAATATTCATGGCGAGAGCAGGACTGTGTCTGGCCGGGCGCACAGACTGCTCTCCAGGGAGAGGGGACACCTGCCTTCTCCGCTCCCTGCTCCATCAAATCATTAATTATTTAAAATAACAGGAAAGAGCAAGAAAAACTCTCCCCACCAGACATGCTCACAGCCTGCTATTTACGGTACTCTCTGGGGTCTTGTGGAGACCAGGGAATGCATCTCCCCTCCGGCAGAATCAAGGATCAAACCTAGCTTTCCCCTTCCCTCTGGGAGGATGCTCTATCTGCTGAGCTATTGTGCAAAGAGAAGGGCTTCCCCTTTATCCAGACAGACCTTATGTTTGCTTCTCCTATCGGAGCGGGTGCCTTTTTTTCACTCAATTTGAATAAAAGGAAAACAAAACACCAAATCTAAAGCTCTGAGACCAGCAGCTACCCACAGACCCACACACAATCTGTGCAGGCTGAAGAGCTCAGGGTCTACCTCCCCATTTCACAGCCAAGTCCTTGCAGTGGGTCAGCTGCATCAGTGCACTGCTCGGCTATGGAGACCCTCAATAGAGGGCTTCAATGAGCTGGAACCCCACAGCTCAGCCCTGCTGCTCCCTGCCCTAAGAGCTCTGGTATAGCTGTGCCCACAGAGAGATGTTTCTATATCAGAGCTGCAGAGACCCGAATCGGGGTCCCCGGGACAGGGGTGCCCCCAAAACTGACCTGAGAGCGGGGAACAGCCCCATCCGCACCCTGGAGCCCATCGCTCGCCGCAGGGAATGGTGGCGGATGAACAGCACTGGCACCCTCATGTGGCCGTCGGGATCAGTGTGTGCTCGCACCCAAACACCGAGCATGGAGGCTTGGAGACTCGCCCAGGGATCTGCTGAGGAGAGAAGGGGCCATGACAAGGACGTCTCCAGGCCAGCATGGCGCAGGGAGGGAATACAGCTCTGATGTCCCCTTTCCTACACGGAGACCAGCAGCATCTGCTCCCCCTTGGCTGCTAGAGAAACCAAAGTCCTGATGGAAGCCCATGCCTCCTGGTCCTCCCCATCCTGGCTTTGAGGAGCAGGACATTCCTTTCTCCTCACACCGCCTCCCAATGCATTTGAAGGCCAACGCATAGCATTCACTTCACCAACCCAAGATGTCGCCCAGCGTCTCACCCCAAGCCTGAGCGCAAGCAAATGCAGGAGAGAAAATGGCAGGAGCAGAGCACACTGGCGTGCCACGCAAAGCAGATATGGGGAGAGGGCCCAGACCCACACCAGAGACCTTGCAGCGGCTGAACCGAAATGGCTGTGGCACAAAACATGGCTTTTGCATAGCTCCAGGACTGATTTGCTGCCAGGACAGCCGCTACCTGGCCCTTCGTGATAAGGCAGCAGCATCTCTCCAGCCTGAACATGGACGACACTCACAGGACCAACACCCGGGTTTGTGTTTAGGGGTTTTGGGGCTACATTGGACCTTTATTCTCCCCCCAGCCCCAGCTCAGACGCTGGTTCCTTCCTCCTCATGCTATCAAAATGGTGAAGAAAATAAAAGCCAAAACCAGACTCGGATGCTGAAACAGGAGAATTAACTGCAATTGAGCGTAGGGCACTTTTAACCCTCTCCTGCTCCCGCTGATGTGCCTGGGCTATGGGGTAGATGGGAGCATCTCATCCCCTGGAAGCACCCAAATCTGAACCTTGTTTTCAGGACAAAAACCTCAACAATCCATCCCATATTTCCCACATAACTGAATTCCCTCTCCTTCTAAATGCGTTTGGAAAGAGAATTAAGCCACCTGCAGCCTCTCACCAGCATCACTTCAGCGAGCCACGCTGAGGTAACGGGCGGCGCCGGCGTGCAGCCCCCTGCCCGAAATGGCGGTCGCTGGGTTTCCCTCCTCAACTCATCCCAAACCAGCCCGAAAACACCGCGTTCCTGAGGAAAAAGCTGCGTTTTGGTTTATTTCCCGTTAAATAACAGTTAAAGGCGGCGCAGTGCCGCGGCGCTCCGCCCGCCCTGAGGCGGCGGGGCCGTTGCCATCAGCCCGCCCTGAGGCGGCGGGGCCGCGGCATGGGGGACGAGCTGGCGGCGGGGGACGACACCCGTGAGTGAGGCCTCGGGGGGCCGCGGCGGGAGCGGGGTTTGTGCGGTGGGAGAGGCCGGACCCAGCGCCGGCCTCCCCCGGCCCTTGCGGGGGCTCTGGGGCAGGGCCGAGGTGCTTTAAAGGCGTGTAAAAACCCATTGAGAAACAAAGCCGGTTTGTAGCCTGCTGCGGGAAAAGGGGTGCTTTAGCCCTGAAGCATCCTGTATCCTATCCTGTATCCCTAAGATGCTGCATGTAACGCCGGTAACCCTCACTTCAGCGTTTCTGCCCCTCTTTATCGACCGCTGGCTGGCTGTCCTGGGTTGTCTTTGTGTTCTGCAGCCCCAGGTAGAGCCCAGCAGACAGTTCTAGCGTGTTTCTTCGCACGCCATTCCTCTCTTTTGATGCTGTTTTAAACCTCTTGCATAATAAACTGCCTGTGAGTTGGTGCATTGCACTCAGAGTAAATCATTTAAATTGTTTTCCATGCTGTTTGGGATAACTGAATTCATACTCAGTGCTATGAGATACGAAATACCCTGGAATGTGAGCTGGGAAGAGAAGGAAAACTGCTAAATACCTACTGAAACACTGCTGTTGGAGGGGTGCATGGCATGATGAGTGCATTTACATCTACAGGGCTGGCTTCACCAGTGTGGACACTAAGTGGGAAACTCGGACCATCAAAATGAGGAAGGACTATTAAATCAAAGGGATGCTTGGCATCTCTTGGTGATCATAAAATGTAAGAACACATTTTGGTCACCTGGGGAGCAGGGACAGCATCATTTGCTTAACTGAAACACAGGATTTCATCCACTGAATGGAGATTAGCAGTTGCAAGGAGGTAATTTGTGTGTAGCCATTGGTGTTAATAATTAGTGTAAAATCTACAGGCTTTTGCCACGTTCTCCTTTCAAATGGTCCGTGCTGTGTGGAAGTGCAGTCCTGTTAACGCACCTGGCCAGAGAGAACAGGGTCTCCATATACAGCACAGAAAATCCTGATCCTGTAGAAATCAGCATCCAGATCCTACTGTTTTAGCAGCAGCTCCAACACTCCTGAATGATCCCTATTAAGATTCGTGTTTTTTGTGAGCTAAAGGTTTTTGTTTGAAGGTAAGAGGAACCGAAATCTGAGGGTGAAGTTATACCTCTGCTGCCCTATGAGTCTGTAAGAGGGGTGCCTTTCTACTGTGCTTTCCAGAGAGAAATGGGGTAGTGCTATTTGGAAAGCAAGCCTGTTTATCTCCTCAGTATGGTGGGCTGGGAACACTGGTATGCTCTGATGCCTCTTGTATGGCATGTGGTTAATGTCTAGCTAATATGTTGATACAAGCTGCAGTTGCATTGAGCCCCTGCTACCCTCAGACTGCAGCCTGAGACACGCAGAAGAGAGCAAAGCCAGCTCTGCAGTGGGAATGTGAAAGGCTCAGGGTCTGACTCAAGTCCTTCCTAAATGCATTCCCCAAAAGTGCTGGGGCAGAGACTGAGTCCAACAAAGACTGACACCAGCCTTGCCAAAATCCTCCCTGTCAGGCTGTGGCAGGCCCAGAGTTGCAGCCTTGCTCTTGTTTCTTGGCAGGAAGGTTTGTTTAATCAAGGAGAAGATTGCTGGGGCAAGGCCCAGTGTGGAGAGCAAACACTTAAATTGTGCCTAACTGTGCAGGACAAATGCTGCAGAACTGCCACGGTCTGTTAAGAGATGAAGCACTAATCACAGGCCAGGCTAGTGGTTTTGTGCTGCCTGCCTGGTGCAGGTTGCCTGAAGGGGAACAGCAGGACCATGTGTAAAGACCTCCTTGGACAGCAGTGGGATGTAAGGGGAAGGGTGGAGGAAAGGGTCTGTGTCTTCTGCCCCAGCCCAAGCCTTTGCACCAGCTCTGGGTCTTGGAGCATGCCCAGAGGACGTGATCCTAATGGGTCCGAAGGTTTTTCAGCTGGAGCAGAGAAAGACATTGACTTAGAATTGAAGCTTGTAGGACTGGAAGAGCACTGATGTGGCACGGGGTACTCAGGAGACAGTTGGAGAGGACAAATCCAGCAAACATGGCAATGTCTGTAGGGCTGGGATTCTTGCTAAAACAATCTTTCTGCATTTGAAAGGCACTCGAGATGAAGGGGAGGTTTGTTGGGACATGCTGCTCTGAGCTCCTTCCCAGCACTGTTTTAATGCCCACTCTTCTGTCTCTGCTGCAGTGCTTCACTCAGAGAAGGAGTTCCACGATGCAGCAAGGCATAATGACACAGCCAGGATGGAGGAGCTCATCAGGAGAGGGGTCGACATCAAAGCCAAAAACAATGTAAGTCCTTGGGTTTTCCACCTCTGAGCTGCAGGAAGTGGTGAAGGTGTGTTTCAGAACTGCAGTTCCTTAACGCTGCTCTTCTCATTAGCCACTCAGTTGATCAGAGCTGTAAAATACACCACCCAGTGCTGAACAGGGCCTGTGGCAACTGAGCAGTTTCACACAGCACTGTCATCCTGGCCAGACTGGAAAGTTGCAACCTCTGAGGGAGGGTAATAATTTATGGTTCGCCTTGGAACCTGTGTGCCAGATATACACAGCGGCAGTGAAAGGTTTATGATTTTGCCATCTCTGTTCACTGAGGCTCTGGGACTCAGTTCCTGGTGCAGGTCTCTCCTTATTGACCAGCAGGCACTTGGAAATACAGGATTGTACCCATTCCTACTGTTTCAGTCAGTGATCAGCGATGGTCTTCATTCCTGTGCTGTTGTTACAGTCCAGAACTGTAGTTTCAGGACAGAAGATGATGAACACTTGTCTCCCTGACAACAGAGGCAAGAGACAGAGGGCTGTGTCCAAAGAAAACCTTGTATAGTGTGAGAAACTCTGGCTCCATAGATGGCAAAGGAGATTTTGGCCTTCAGGAAGGCTGGTGGATAAATATGCACTCTGCATACATCGGCCTCCCCTCTCTTCTTCCTTCCCTTCCAGGCAGACCGGACTGCTCTGCACTGGGCTGCAGGAGCAGGGAACGTGGATGCTGTGCGACTGCTCCTGGACCACGACGTCCCTGTGGATGACGAAGACAATGTACAAAGGCTCCCTTATATGTCCTGCAGATGCATTCTGTGCTGGGGGAGCACCAGAGCTGGTGCTGGGTTGAAAGTTGCAGACATCACCTTAGCCCTGGGTGGGTGGCACAAAGCACTGCAGTGCTTGGGAAGCTGTGGCCTCCCTGCTGTGGCAGGTGCAATGCCTTTCTGGAGCAAGCCTTGTTTTCTGCTCTTTTTGGCCTTCTTGCATGCTCAGTGACTAGGAAGTAGGCTGGTAGAAGCTGTGAGGTTTTCTATGTAGCACGGTGGGGATGGTGGTGGCCGCAGATGGCTGCAAGTACCTCTCTTTTCTTCTGCCCAGTTTGGAATGAATGCTCTTCTGCTGTCTGCCTGGTTTGGCCACCTCCGTGTCCTGCAGATCCTCGTCAATGCTGGGGCCAAGATTAACTGTGTCAATAGGGTAAGAGAGCCTCCCTGTGTGGGTCCATCACACAGCTCTGGAGAGTGATGGAGGGGTGAGAGGCTTATCTGTGAGCTAAGGTGATTGCATGTGATGGCATCTGCTATGGGGACTGCCATCTGCACTTCTGCCTTACTCCTAAACCAGGAGTAGTATTTGTGGCTTTAGCGAATACATGGCTTGTGTGCAGTGGTGATGTGGAAGGTGTTATAGAAATGGGAAACAGCTTTAGTGTATCAGCCGTCCTTGTATTTTTTAACAGACCTTGGCTGGGAAAAGGAGCATTAATACTTGAGTCATAACCTGCTGTGTGCAGCACAAACTAGTTTAGCCCTAGAGGTGGAAGGTGGCATGGAATGGGTCGTTTCTAATGAGAACAGCTTGTTAAAAAGAGACTGTACCTCAGTCCTGGACTTGTTAAATGAGTGGTCCTTTATTCCTGTTCTCCTCTCCAGAATGGCAGGAACCTGCTCCACTGTGCTGCTCAGAAGGGACACACCCAGGTAATGGAGTTCATCATGGAGGACCTCGAGGATGTATGTGTGGATAAGACAGACAAGGTAGGAAGGCACTTCACACAAATGTAAAGCAGAATAAAAGTTAATAGGAGAATAAAAGATAGCCATTTCTGAAGTGCAGCACTTTTTCCCACTGTGGACTGGCTTATTGCCCGAGGAGTTACTGTGTTGCTTACAGCAGATGATCTCATCTCGTGCTTCCTGAGCCTTTCTTGGACTGTATTTCTTTGTTTCCTTTCAAAGATGGACAGGACAGCGTTTCATCTGGCTGCAGAGAATGGGCAGCTGGAGGTGGTGGAGTTCCTAATTCGACTGGGTTGTTCTCACAGTGCCAAAGACAAGGTACGGGCATAAAACCACACACAAGGGAGGTAAATTCCAAGGACTGGAAGATGTAAAAGTCAGGGAGCAAGACCCCAAATGGGGCTTATGCAGGCAAACTGCCAGCAGTTGTAACTGTTGTTGTGGTATGTCAGGGCTCTTCTTCCCTATCCACTTGCAAGCCATTTGCACCTCAGTCCATGTTAGGTTTCTCTCCAGTGCTTTTCAGATGGGATACACAGTAAGCCTGGTGGTCCATGCTCCAGTTAAGGTAGCTGGGTTCCTTCCCTCACTGCTGCACCTAATAGAAGACTGCTTCAGGCTTGTGCTACTGCTTTTGCTACCAGTACTGCTACTGGCTTGTGTTACCTCCTTTTCAGTCATGCTGGATATACCCTGTGCAAGATTGTGGTATATGAACACTCAGTCCTGTGATACGTGTATGTATGAAGCATTTTTACTTTCAGGAAGAAAACAGAGCATTGCATTTAGCTGCTAAAAATGGACACCTCTCTGTGCTGCAGAAGATTATAGATGTTGGAGTCAACCTTGATGAAAAGAACATGGTAAGTGTATTTAAATGAAATAAACACCACAGCAGTTTTACCCTTTCCCTCCCTAGAAATACTTCTCTGCCACAATCAGGTTGAGCACTCAGTATTGACAGGAGAGGTCTAGAGGATAGCTTTTACCTAAAGTGTATGTGTGCAAATGCAGGTCACAGTTGCACAGTACCACTGAAAGGCAGCATCCTTCTTCGACCAATATCCATTTCTAAAGTGTTGCCTTTTCTTCTGTGTATGCTGACCTTATCACTCAATTTCATTTCCTTTTTTTTCCCCTCACCTTTGTACATTTAAGCACCTAACTAGTTATTGAGTGTGTTTTAAACTAAACTTCACTATTCTTTATAGTATTGACTTAGTCACTGAACATATGGACCTTCTGTTTGAGATCTCAGAGATCTCTTTTTGACAGACCTGCTTTGGAAAACTATGTGGTTGGAACACAGTTAATGACTTAGATAGCAAATATTGGCTTAGTAACGTTGTTGTTTATTCCAGGGCACGCTCCCAATTGAGTTTATCAGCAGGTTTTTTTAGTCTTATTTAGTTGCTGTCTTTGAAAAGCATATCTCATTGTGATTAAGATCTGACAGAAAGGGGACACCACCTTCTGTGGTAACTCTGGTAGCATTTGTTTTCCCACAGATGAGCTGCCCTTTGTGCAAAGAGCAATAATCAAAGCAGATTAAACCTTCTGCTTGCTTCTGTTTTCATGTAAAGAAATAAGCTCCAGACCTTAGAAGGGAGAACTAGTGGTTGGGGGCCATGAGTTTCCAGGTCCTCCTGTGGCTATCTCTGGGCTATTCCAAGAAAATGGCTTGTCTTCATTGTCCATGTGAAATGCTCTTTTGTTTGCTAATGGGCTGAAAGAGAGAAAAGATGGGAACACAATGTTTGCCTTATGGCCCATGGGCCAACTGTCTCCAGTGGCAAAAGGACAGAGCAGTACTTGGACATGTCTGTGGCAGATAACCGTGCCCTTTATTTTTCTAACAATACATTGGAGATCTGTGGCCCTCAGAATTGGTATTTTAACACGTAACAGGTTCAGAAGACAGGGTAGAGACCTCATTCTGCTGCTCTGTCTGGTCCTTGTCTACAGAAATGCTGCTTGTCTCGTTTTTTACCTTGTCCAGGAAGGACTCACAGCTCTGCACATGGCTGCTGAGGGGGGTCACAGTGACTGTGTGAAGCTGCTCTTGGAAGCTGGTGCTGATGTCAATGCTCAAACACAGGTTAGCTCCAGAGGTGGTTCCATTTCCAAACACGACTGTGTGGATTTTTGCCCAGATCTGTGGCCTTCCAAGTAGGGTACCCATTACTGAGTGAGGCCATGTGGAGCCCAGCACTTCACAAACAGTGCAGATGGCTTTATACGAAGAGGTGAGTGATGCTCCCTGGGACGGCTGTGGAGACAGTATCTGTGAATTTGTTGGTATGGGGGACATGGGGCTATTGCAAGAGAGAAGCAGAGAGACCTCTGTCAATAGTCTGTAACAACTGCAGCCCTGACTCACACCCGTCTCTTTTGATGTGCCTCCCAGAAGAAGATGAACTGCCTTCATTATGCAGCACTGCATGGCTACGAGGAGATAGGCAGGATCCTCCTGGACTCAGGAATCCACACGGATGCTGTTAATCATGTAAGTCCTGATTAATGCTCTCATCACTTACAAAAAGGCAAAGCCAACTTGTGGAGCTATTCAAGACCACAAAGCAACTTCACAAAGACCAGTGCTGCTGTGGCATCTGTGCTTATGGAGCAGTGTCCCCCAGTATACCCCCAGTCCAGGCCAGAATCTGTCTTGGAATAAGACATGCTGGGCACACCATTATCCTTTCAATAGGACCCTTAGCCTCAGCTAAGCTCTTCCTAAGCACAGGGTCTTCTTTCCACAGCAAAATGCATCAGCGACACACATTGCAGTGCTGCAGAACTTCCCAGCCATGGTGAAGCTCTTCATCGATGCAGAGTGTGACTTTGACATTGCAGATAATGTAAGACTGCTGCTCCTGTTCTTTGAAACATGAACCAGTTCCATGGGGGATTTGATCACCTTGGGGACAGGGTTAAAGAGGAGTGCTTTAAAATGGGGAAAACTTGGAAGCGCAACTTAGGAAACATGAGAGCTGTGAAATGACTGAGTATTGCAATGAGGTAACCAGTTGATAACATTCAACACCTGGGCTGTGCCATGTCCTTGGGACCTCTGCACAGCTCATTGCACAGTCAGTCATTCTTGAGTCTGAAATAGCATCAGGGAGGCTTTCTAGTGCTGGTGCAGACCAGTTCTGCTCAGCCTGAGGAACCCAACTCCAGTCTGAGGTAGGATGGTGGTTAGCCCTCAGTTTAAGAAGGGACAGAGAGGAAGGGAGAGTAGAGCTGACAGGGTTCTTACAGCGCTTCCTCCTGGTATTGTTCTGTCCTATCCTTCCGGCTTCATACTTGTCCTCCTCTAAAACATAGTCTTTTCCCCTTCCTGCAGAGGCAGCAGACCCCTCTGCACGTTGCTGCGGAGCACGGCAGGCAGGACATTGCCGAGATGATTCTCATTGCAGGAGTTAATCTGAAGCTAACAGACAAGGTAAATGCCTCCACGGGTCAGACAGATTCCGTGGGGTCAGTATGGATGGTCTTTGCCACTACTGTCATTATTTTCAAGGAAGGTTAGTAATAATAGTAAAATCTGGATATTTCCCAGGAGAAGGCCTTGAAACACTGCTGAATAGGTTATTTTGCATTCTAATTAATTCAACAAAAGCGTTGTCTGAAAAGCAGATATATGTTGTAGCAAAAGGAATTCTAGAGGAATCGGGTAAGTTGTGTGCAGCCTGAAAGCGTGGTATGCGTACAGAAAACGCTGAAGCAGGTTTGAGCAGCCTGTGGAACCACAGTGGGACTCAGCACAGGGAACATGTTCCTACTTTTCTGTGTGAAATTTGGTTTCTGCTCACATCTGAGGCTAGAACTGTTCTCCCTGGCAAGCCTGAGGGCTGGGCTGGCTCGCTTTCCTTCGTGCAGCATTCAAGCCTTGTTCCTTTCTCCTATAAGCTTCTAGATATAGATACAAATCATCCCTGTGCAATCCCAAATCATATTCCTGTAAGGAGAGTAATTACAGGTTCATAGTCCCATCAACCTGTGCGTCTCCTAGGAGACTGTTTCTAATCATGTGTATATGGAGCCTATAAAATTAATGAGGTTGTATAAATCACTTGAGTTTCATGTGCCAGCAAACCTGCTGTGCAAAAGGCTATAATACACCTCAGATTGTACTGCTGAGCTGATCCCTGGCCAGCTGCACCCATGTTGCTCGGGGCCTAAGAGCACCCTGCCATCCACTGAGGGTTGTACAATGCTTTCCCAACCAACAGAGAAGATGCTGCAGAGCCTGGAAAAGGACTCCTCTTGCCCTGAAGGCAGTAGCTCCAAGCTAGCTCACATCCAAGGTGTGTACAGGTGGAGAATAGGGGTTGTTCATCCTCACTGCTCAACAGGCTGTGCTGCCTGCTACTACAGACTGTGGGGTGGGCATAGAGATTGTACCTCCTAAGCAAGCAAGGTCTTTTCCAGCTCATTTTTCCTCTTCTCATTTCAGCAAGGGAAAACATCTCTGGACGTTGCTGCTCGGGGCAATCACATCAACCTGGCAGACATGATTATCAAAGCCGATCGGTTTTACAAATGGGAAAAGGTGAGCAGCATACATACCATCCCCTGCGCTTCCCAGGGCAGATGTGGCTTTGTCCTCTCCATTGAGACACCGTGGTACCAGCTGTCAAAAGGAAAAGAAATATAAGACATCCTGTGACAGCCTGACCTCGTCATAGAATCATAGAATAGTTAGGGTTGGAAAGGACCTTAAGATCATCCAGTTCCAACCCCCCTGCCATGGGCAGGGACACCTTATACTAAACCATGTCACCCAAGGCTCTGTTCAACCTGGCCTTGGAAAGGCCTTTCATCTCCTTACTTAAGAAAAACAGAAGTCTTTACCATGCCCACAACATTTACTTAAGGCTTTCCTTATTTAAAACAGCCTCTGTTGCTAAAAATCCTAGGCTGATCCTGAAGGGAACAGGGGTTTTCAAAGATTCCTTGGCAGCTGTTCCCAAAGTCCTGCAGAAGGGATTGGGATACCATTAGCTTCTTTCCCCCAGGAGGAGAAACTGGGAGGCTGCAGAATGACAGGTACATCTGCAGTATCCTAACCAAACCCCCTGTCCTGGCTTTGCAGGACAATCTGAACAGTGACTCTGACTCCTGGGTAGCAAAGCACTTGACCTTTAAGCAGGATCACAGGCTGGAAACACAGCACATCCGCTCGGTAATGTGGAGGTTGGCTACCAAGTACCTCAGACCTGGTGAATGGAAGAAGCTGGCACATTACTGGAAATTCACTGATGCCCACATTAGGGCCATCGAGCAGCAATGGACAGGTATAAAACACCACCCAGATATTTGCCTTCCTTCACTTGGACCGTGATTCTAGGAGAGAAGTCTGCAATAACAGCAGAGCGTGAATTTATTTAGGAGTAAAGCACACAAACATAGAGGTTATCAGTTCATTGCTCCCTCCTGAGGCAGTTGCCAGACCTGCAAGTTCTTGCTACACCTCCTTTTCTATAGGACAGAGGAAATTTGGTAGTTTTATTTTTGTCTTTTAAGGAGCTGAACCGAACAGGCAGTGAAGTCCCACAGGATTTAAAAGATACATTAGCAGAAACAGGTTCTGAGTTTCACAAACAGATCACAGCTGGTTTGGTTACTGTAGTTTGCAAGATGCAAGGATGGGGCTAAGCTATGCTCTGGGGCAGAAAGTCTGTATTGCCATGAGAGGTTGCCTAACAAGCCCAAGCTCATGCATGGCCACTCCATGAGTTTCACATGAATTAGCAATCACACCACAAGCAGGAATTAGGCTAAACTGTACTTTAGAGCCTTCTAGTAGGCTCCAGAGAGGAGGGCGGGATGAGGGCCAAACTCACCGGTTCAGAAGTCCACTCTGGTCAGGGCCATGCACTGCAAGCACAGGATTTCACCCCTGTTTTCATCTTGCCAGGCACTAAAAGCTACAGGGAGCACGGCCACAGAATGTTGCTCATCTGGCTCCATGGTGTGATCACAGCAGGAGAAAATCCAGTCAAGGGATTATATGAAGGCCTTGTGGGGATTGGAAGAAGAGATTTAGCAGGTGCTATATAATACTTTTGTCTTCCTTCAAATAATGCACACTGAGCACTACCCGAATTCTGTGGTGAAACAGCACATACAGAGGAAAAACTAGAACAAATTCACATAAGGTGAAAGCCACCCTGCCCCTTGCTACCTTTTACTGTTATTAATTAATGCATCCTGCCACAGCTTTGTATTTTCATAGAATGGTTTGGGGTTGAAAGGACCTTAAAGCTCCTCCAGCTCCAACCCCTGCCACGGGCAGGGACACCTTCCACTAGAGCAGCTTGCTCCAA
>WYDI02031163.1:0-116250 GCA_009867235.2 Psittacus erithacus | reverse complement strand
TAAGGGTGGTGAGGCACTGGAATGGGTTGCCCAGGGAAGTTGTGAATGCTCCATCCCTGGCGGTGTTCAAGGGCAGGCTGGACAGAACCTTGGGTGACATGGTTTAGTGTGAGGCGTCCCTGCCATGGCAGGGGGGTTGGTACTAGATGATCTTAAGGTCCTTTACAGCCCTAACTATCCTATGATTTTATAAGCAGCAAAGAGGTTTTCTGCTAATCACAGCATATCACCTTTCCCATCCCCAGAAAACAAAAACCAGGAGAAAGCAAAGCAAAGCAAAGCAGTATGTTCTCTATTAGCTGTTTCTCCTGCTAACTCAGAGCACCAGCGACTGATCCTGGGCCTGAAGACCAAGTAGTAGAAAAAGTATCACCTATTTTGTGTCCATACCCCTTTGGGCTATGGCAAAACATGTCAAGGTGAGTGCTAGTCAGAGCTGTGTGATCACCCAGGGTCCAGTAGTCGAATATATCCTGTTGCTGTCTCTTCATCATCAGCAATGTCAGGGCTGGGTAGCCTCAGCCCTGTCCCCTCTCATGTTGCTCCTGCTCAATCTAATGATACCCACAAACCAGCTGTGGCACTGGCCACAGAGCAGAGCCTGTTTCCTTTTAGCATATGGCTTCAATTAGTTATTTCTGTTAGACTGAATTACAAAGAAGTTGAATTGTCCCAACATCCAGAAAGGTTCGGGTAGGCAGTATACCCCCAGCAAACAGAGACCTCCAGCTTTTCCAGTGAACCTTCATGTAACTGGAAAAGTCAGCAAAGCAAGAGGTAGTAACTGCAACATACCATGCGTTGTCTGGCTGCTGACTGCAGGTAGAAAAGGTACCTGCTCTTGGGATCATCAGCAATTGGTATGTGAGCTCATGCCGGCTTTCCCAGGGAGCCAGATCAGGGCTTGTGCACTTCCAGAACCTGCAAAGGTGAATTGAAGCCACATTGGCTACTAGTCACTGGTACTTTGATTAAATATTTTTTTTACTTTTAATTAGATCACATCACAGATCTGCATTAAAGCACCATCACTGAAACACTGCCATAGAACAGGCACTCTCTTCAGTGGGAGAGACTGAAGAAAAGGCCATCAAGGAGCCCTTGGGTTCTGATGGAAACCTCACGAAATACTTATGCTGTTGACGCACTGGTAACATGGTGTTCCAGACATAAACATATTTTGTCTTAACATGAACATTTGTGGGCAGGAAGCTAAATCTGCATTGTTGATTCTTTTTTTTTCCCTTTCGTACGAATCTTCCTCACAATAAATTGCTAAAGCCAATGTAACTTCTCTGTCAATCTGGTACTCACACACACAAAGTCTCTTCTCATGCTTGATACTCTCCAACTGGTATGGCTTTAATAGTACTCCTTTTCAGTGGAATGAGCTGCATGGAGTAATGAGGCCCAGAACTGGAGAACAAATAGATGGCCACAGTTAATAATCTGTTAGGTCTTCTCTAGCATTTGATAGCTCCTGAATAACAACATGCAATATAAAGACACTTAGAGAGAAGCAGAGTCCTCAAGTACCTTGTGTTTTGTAGACAGGAAGCTCCAGACTGTTTAAAAATAGCTTTATGAAATCCAATTTTGGACAGTTTGGACTGAATAGAAGAAACTAAAGAAGCTGATTAAAATGCAAAAGCATCAAATTTAAGTGATTTGAGCCTCAGAAGCTGTTGAAAGATAATGGCTTCAGAAGTGATCCATTCTGGTCATTGTCAGTCTTACACCAGGGTTTCTATAGCTTTTTTTGAGCTCACTGGTAAAAGCCTCACTACATATTACCAATGTTGTTGTTGCTGCTAACTAAAATGCTCAGTAATGACACAAACATCACTCAAAATCAAATTATCAGATGTACAGACAACATACTCTAAAATTTAATAGTGTGTTAAATGATTGCAGGGAAATGTTCCATGAAGTCAGTGAAGCAGCAGCAAAAAACTAATTCAATTTTCAAATGAGTAAAAGTGAGAAACAGTTCTTATAAAACCAATAGTGTAAACATATATGCTGGCAACTCTGCTGACTTCTAGGGGAAGGAGAAGGAATTTCTTCCTCTAGCAATAACTAATTTTGGTGACTGATGTAGTTCACCTTGAAGCAAGTGTCTTGTGTGCCTGCAATAAAAGTGTCCAAAATTTTACAAGGAATGTCAAGTGTTCAAAATACCAGTCACGATTCAAAACTATTTATCATCGATCACCATCTGATGAACATATGGATCTCAAGTTAAATGAAAGTCATATTAAGTTTCTGGAAACTACTAAAGAGCAAGAACAGAGTGTTTCTCTCAGCTTCTGGAGTGAGGAGCATCCTGGCATAAGAATTTCCTGGAATGTGAAGGGTTTCACATTGCCCTAAATTAGTTACTTTTGTACTGATTGTCACTTAGCTCTATCAGACTTGTGCTGACAGCACATTCCAGGTGAGCTGCCAGTTGGAAAGAAACCCACAGCTATTTCCTGTTTCCAAAAGCCTCACATCAACAAGAGTTTTGATCATACATCGTGGGAAATCAGCTACAAATACACTGACGTGTCAGCTCCAAATTTCTTCAGTTACAACCACCACAACATTTTCTGTTTCTTTCCATTGCCTGAAAGTTAGAACTTGTTTATGCTCAGTAGGAATGTCCTTTGAGTAACAGCCAGTACCTGTCCTTCCACATTACCATCTCATAGGATAAACAGCAAGGCTGTTCACAGAAAAGTTGGGGTGGATATGGGCAGTTTACTCTTCGCAAAGTAGATCTAGTTTTCTCTTCGCAAAGTAGATCTAGTTTTCTCTTGACCATTTAACATTACTAAGGATTGCCTAAGGTTGAATGCCAGTGCCCAAGACTGTACATCAAGAGGATTTCTTCCTTCCATTTCTGTTGGCGCTCGTATGTTAATGTTTCTTCCTTTCTTACTTACTATTTGAAACATTTATAGTATACAGTGTTACTTCATTTGAAATTCTTGAATCCAGTGTTCACATTTTACAATGAAGTTGCATCATGAGAAATCTTCTGGCTTATAGGGCACTGCTCCAAATCCTGAGCAGTCTGAATCAAGTTGGACTGAGGCTTTAACCGCTTATTTTGAACGTCAACGGCTGAATTGTTTAAACAGCCATTGTTTAAATAAAACTTTTAAAGGGTTGATTAAGGAAAGGCTGAGCTGGACCTCAGATGCCCATGCTGATCTACAGTGCCCATGTAGTCAAGGAATGCTTCTTGTGACTGTCCCTGATTTGAGGCAAAGTGGAAGTACAACTCATGGTAAGATGGTTGTATGCTACTGAGGTAGAGGTGGTGAATAAGGAAACAAATGATCGTTTCTAGATTCTTCACAGAAGAAACTGCTTGAATTAGAAGAACCAGTGAAGAGCAGCTGTTAATGCCCATAAGGTTTCACCACCAGACTGTGTGATTAACAATGTAAAGAAGCACATGTGGAAGTGATAATGAAATACTAAGCAGCCAGGTGTAAAGTGACTGTGTCACTTGTGCCTGCTTCCCACTTGTGCATTAAAACTATTTCTACTTGTGTATCCTACATCTAAAGATACAACACCACCAAACATACCACTCACATCTGATCCCATCTGACAGCATTTATGTCCTAATGAGAATATCATTAGAAATAAGCAACTGTCCACAAGACAATGTATCCAGAAAGTACTTCTATAGCTATTATTCACATACAAAGTGAAAACTGCTCCTGGACTTTAGTATTTTTGGAATGACATCAACTTCAAAACCTAAGACTTTCAATTGTCTCAGAAATATATCACTGAATGAAAGAAACCTTCTTCTGTATTAGAGGGATATAATACGGGTTATTCTGGATCTCACGTCATTTCTCTTGGAGATGGGTTATAATGGTGCTTGAGGTTCAGTAGTATGTAATTGAAAAGGCAGAATCAAATGATGAAAGTTTTAATAAAAGACATGCCAAAAAAAATTAGAACACAAATCTTGTTATAAACAAGAAACCACAGAATGGTTGAACTTTATGTCTCTTATGTGCTCTTTTTTTTATTAATGTTTTCTTTGCAATACTCACCATGTGCTTAAAGCACTGAGCAAGCCACAGCATTCACAGTGGCCCTATATATTGGCTAGGAATGGCTGCTGCAGTGTTCCCTGCCTGTAACAGAAATGGAGATTTATAAACAAATAAAAAAGGTGAAAAAGCTATAAAGTTCCACAAATTCGTGCTCCCTAGTTTATACAGAGCTGCTTTCTACGAATGGGCACACAAAACCAGAAATTTCACTCAATTTATGCATTCATTCAAGCCTGCAGATCTGATGCTCTGGGCTGAATATCCCATCTATAATTTGATTTTAGGTTCCTGCATTAAGTAACAGAAGGCAGCACCCAGGAGAAGGACTTGTCTTCCCCTGGACCTGATGGGCTACTGGGGATTTGTAGCCCTACTTATCTTCCCCCTCCTTCCCACTGTTATGGGTAGATTTCAAGCTCTGAAAACACAGGGCAGGAGCAGTTCCCATGCTGCCCCAGATGCAAGCACCACCATTTCAGCTGTGAGACATCAAAAATCTCCCCTTCCCTTATTTCTGCGCTCTCCAAAAGTGACTACTGCAGAGTATCTAGTGCAAGTCTCAAACTGAAGAAATCCTCTAGCACCTTGTGAAAAGGTTACAGTCCTGGATCTGCGGCTTTGGCAAGCAAAATGCCAACATCTATGAAAGACATTTATCACTGTGGTACAGAATGGGAGCATGTCATAAACATTACCAATATTCCACCACTGCCAAAAGCATGGAGTTGTCACACATGGTCCTCCCTCTGTATCTACCAGTAATTGAGGTGCAGATACATCCAGGATCTGAACTGAGCACGCCCTGAGTTGGAGAAGAGCCCCAATTCATTTTACTTACTGCATCCTTTACTCTACATTTAGTCTTTCTTGCTTCTAGCTCTTACTAAGCCATTATTTAACTTCACGGGCCTACTGATAGCCAAATTCTGAACCTGACTATTCTGCTGAACTGTCCAGCTTCAAAAATTATCCCAAATGTAAAGTACTCTCTAGCTACTTTCTGTATTTCGGGGAAATAGGCAACATGATTCAACAGGTACTACATGCAACCCTTCTGACAGGATGCTCTAAATCATCTTCCCAGAAAGAGAGTTAATTTGCTCTCTAGCAATGGCATCTTTTATGCCATTTATAGACTCAATAGATAAGATTTCAGGGATTTATCTCATAGATACAGATATTCTGGTTTGGGGTTCTCAAATGGAATACTCAAGAATATTGATTTTCCCAGCGCAGTTACATCATGATTCCTGAACATCAAAACACATTCAAATGTTTTTAGGTGGTGTTGTGGTTTAAGCTTAGTCGTAAATTAGACAAAGCCATGACACCATGACAGGTGGATACCTGAAAACAGACATCAAATGCCTGACAGCTATCTTAGAGATTAGCCTTTCTAAAAGTGCTCAAGACAATCAGGAACACAAATGTTAAGGACTTGTAATTACACTTATAATCCTGTCCCTGTCTGGCATGTTTGAAATAAATAAATAAAGCACAGAAAGAAAACGAGAACAACAATTCAGGAGGGTCAGTCCCACGGTCAGGACTCAATGCCTTCATTCAATTCCCACCCCTGCCACCCACTTTATTTCTAGCAATGGGCCACTCTGTCTTTCCCTCTCTTACAACAGATATGATATTTGGTAAGGGGAAGCTGAACAGGAAATACCAATTAGGTACATCTGAGAAGAAACAAATATGCTGGTAACATTACTACCTATTTTAAAGGGTAAGAAAGACAGAAAGACTGAAAGACTGCTTTGGGAAGCAAATAGTGTATTTAAAAGTTGGGGGGGGGGGGGTAACTCCAAAAGAGAAGGTTGAGAGAACACATGGTCCTTCTAAAGCTAATGGGAGTTCTGCCTTGACTTTACTGCAATCAAGATTTCCCCATTAGATGCACTCGTATCCTGTATCCAACCCCTAATCCCACTAATCCTCATGCAGTATCACAGTTCTATTTTTTGCACCTTCCCCACTTATTTCACAACAGGATGCAAGGAGAATGCTGAAAACCTGCAGTCAGTCAGTCAGTATGCTGCAGAGGAGGCCAAGGTGCTGGCATGTGTGAATCACAGTTGTTTCAGTTCATAAAATAATCTTTAATAAAGACAGGAAGACAACTCCTGCACCATTCATATTTTCCAACACAGCAAGAATCCTTCAAAACCCAGCATGCTCAGAATGGGATCCCAAGTTCCATGTATTACATTGATTTTATGAGTGATTACATTACCAGAGTCAGTTTCTGGAAACCTATAAGATGTATTTTTTTCAACTGACTTGTCTCCCTAGACAGCTGCTGCTTACAACCTCTGACTTTTCAATAGGTGATGACAGCATGGTGAAGGATGGCTCAACAATTGTGATCATTCATTTCCACCCTGTGGGCTGCAATCCAAAACTTCCCTAGACTTCATTTTTTCCATACAGTAAATCATTACTGGGAAGAAAGTGTGAGCGCACTTACTTGCTAGCCAAAATGTTGCAAGGGAGGGATTCAAACACATCTGGTGTGAAGCAATGTGCACTGCCACTACTACTTCAGAAGTTCATCTGAAGATAAATCTTCCATTTGCAGCTCAATACTTCCAATACATTACTTCTTTAAAGCCTGGGGTTTTCTTCAGTCATTTACTGCTTTGTAACTACACAGATAAGAATCCAAAGTCCACTAAAATCAATGCAAGTCTTCCCACTGACTGTAATTTTAGATTTAACCCTAAAAAGATTTGGCAAGACCAGGCTTTGATACAGAAGTATGGTCCTCCTTATGACCTAAATGCCAATTATTGAGTAGAAAGGTACATTTACAAGTCAGAGGAAACAGTGAGGATGTGGCATTACCATTGCTCCATGAAGCAGTATTTGAATAGGATGCAAAATCCTACATCAGGATGAATGACGAACTGCCTGCAAGTATGTTACCTGCCCCTGCTCATGTCTCCCAAGGAAAACTATACAGGCAGTTCCCATGAGTCACCTTCACACATACGCCCCAACAAGCCATTTCCAGAACTGCATGCTGCACAGCCCTAGCGCAAGCAGGAGCAAGCACCACTGCCTGGGCTGGGAAGCAGAATGAAACAGATTAAAACCAGCAGTGAAACACAACGTAAAGGTAAGAAAAGAACTAATGCAAAGAACGAAAGCTTCTTGGCAACAGCCTTCACATCCCTCCAGCTGCAGGCCAAGCAACAGCAATATCCCCTCTCCCCTCCCAACATGCTTGCAGCAAACTGGAAGGAACTAGTATTGCAACCAACTGGCAAGAATACCTGACTTAGCCAGCTTTACATGTTCAGGGATCTCAGAGGCCTTGCAGATGACAATTTCACTTGGCAGGGAAAGTCTTCCCCTCCAAGCGTGCTTCTGCATGTGAGAAGGCACCAGGCTGATGGCTCCCTTCAGAGTGCTGGCTCCTGCCCAGGAAGAGGATTTGTCTCTCCAAGTGCACAGGGATCACTTTGTAATTTTCAGTAAACAACGCCACCCTAACTGGCTGTAATTCCCGACTTCTTCAGAGGTTACCACTTCATTTTAGCTGGCAATTACTCTGCTGTGATTAATTACTGGCTTCAAAAGCACCAACTTTGCATTTATTGGGCTTTATGATAAAGAGCTTTAAAACCACAAACCTTAGCATTTTATTCATAGTTAAGACAGAAGTCCAGTCATAGCCCTCTAGTGCAAGACATATTATACAGACCTGCCAGAAACCAATTCCTGCCCCAAGGAATTTACAATTTAAATCTGTGACTGAACACTCGTTCACATCCTTATCTTGAGGGATATAGGTTGTTCCAAAGACTCTAAAGAGATTATTAATCATATCCATGAATTCAAGAGCATGCATATATATTTGCACAACTGGAAAAAGCTACAAGAACTGAAATAACAGCAGGTGGATACAAAGAGATACAATTGGGACTAATGCAATAAAAGCAGTGGCTACAGAAGAGTAGCTGCCTAGCTGCTTCTCAGTGTTTTATTGGCAGTACACTAGAGGCAAAAATCAAGGAGAGATTTGAAAAAGGACAACGTAGTGTTTTTCAGGCTTAGGAAAACTTTTCTTGTGCATTATTATAGGAAAAAACACAAAAATGTCTGATGGAGATTGGATTAATGGCTTAATTTCTAAGGAGTATTCAATTACCTGGCATACTGTAGAAACATTCATAATTTATAAGTAAAATGATATTAGCAATTTCCACAAAGCTTAGAGAAAGAGTCTAGACAAGAATTATTATATTAAAATCCAAGGTTCACACTTGAGGACCATGTTTAACACCCATATCCTGTAATAGGATCCACCACACAAAGGAAGACATCAGTTTTTCTACCTTCTCTGCTTTCATGCAGGCAGGACTCAGACTAACTGAAGAGTAGGGCTGGGAAATAACAGCCTGGGCAGCTACGCTGCTACTGAAGGTGAATGCAATCCCACTCCAGCTGCACTGGCTGTGGATTATACAGCACCATGAACTGGGAAGGATCCTTTGGCAACATCATCCATCACTAAAATGCATTAGAGAGATGGAAGCTAGAAAACAACATAGAAATCTCTTTCTGCTAAATGATGTTATGGACTGTGGGTTTCCTTCAGATGTGTCACTATTTTACTTTTAGAGGGATGCTTCACTGTTGTGGCTAAAACAAATGTTGCAAGCAACAAAAATATTACAAGGCTATGAAGAGCCATTTCTCAGCTGGCAGAGGCCGCGCAGCTGAGATCTGCAGGCACAGGAGTCATGGCTAGCTCAGTATTACTTCAGACTAAGGGGCAAGGGGATGGGTTTTGCATTTTCTTCTCTGCTGTACTGATCATTGAACATTCACATTTTCAAATTCACTTTGCTTCCCAGTTACCTAATTTCTAACCCTCCCTATTTTTATCTAGTATTTGAGGTTCTCTCATTTTTCAGGTCATCAAGGGGTACGGACAACACTGCCTGTCTCTTTAATAGGTGTTCTGGGGTTTGGAGCTGTGAATTTTGTCCATAGAAACCTGTACTAGGGTGAAGAGCACCACTGGTAAGTGTGTCTAGCTGCTCTACAAAGATAAGAAGACAATCTAGCAAGGGAATAAGAATGGCATACAGGCATTCTCACATAAATAGTAGCACGACTATTCCTTTAAGGCATACAAGAAGGTCACAACCTGGCCCAAATTGCTCTGTGACACTATGTGGCTTCTTAAAGAGTATGGCACTACTGAAAGCCAGCATGGGAGACAGAGTCTAGCTATGAGTCATAAAACCTTAAGACTATGTCCTACCATCAGAACATAAACCAAACCCTGTCCAGTCTTCATGCACAAAAATATGTTTGGCTGGTCAGTGTGCCCTGGGCAGCTTGTTAGGCATGTTGAAAGGTGCCCTGCCCTGCGCCTGCAGCAGGACAACGTACCATGTCGACAGCTCTCTGTCCCACTGTGCCATGCCAGGGAGACACGGAGCGCAAGGAGATTTCAGACCTGCAGATGCTGGAGTAGGACATACTGCAGCACTGTCACGGAGAGTTACAGCAAGGCAGGGCTGGAAGCTAGAAACAATACAGTAGAAGGAAGAGGGTAATAAATACCCAGTGGAGAATTTCCAGCTGTTGGTTAGCTGCTGAAAAAAGGCATCAGGACTGTCAGTCTTAAATGTCTTTATAGTCAGCTGCGGCTATGCAGCGCAGTTCAGGAGTTGCTGATACAATTTATTTTAAAATATTCTGGATGTAATGCTAAAAATAATGGAAAACAGAGTTATCCACAAGGAATGCCTTTCCTAATAATCCTTAAAACACATTCACATTTAATGCCACATTTTTAAATTTCAGTGAAGCAACTCGAGCAATGGTTTGTGTGCAGCAGGGAGGTATTAATTTAGCACTTTAGCATGAGTCTGTTTTTGCTCAGTTAACTTTAGGCTATTGCTGTTTTATTGCGTGAATAAATTAGTCAGGTCCTATTTATTACATATCTTTATTTGCCCTTACATCTTTTTTCTGAGCACTGAGGGTGAATGGAGGCAGCTGAGGCTCAGAGACATAGCGAACTGTTTGACACATCAAGATGTTTGACTCCATTCTGATCCATTGGCCAGAACCATGAACATCACAGGCTATGTTTTATCTCCTAGGAAGTTTGTGATGTGCAGGGGGAGGCCAGCATCCTGCTCATGAGCTGACTGATCACACAGGAACATGGCCCCACTGAGCAGCGGCTCACTGTAATGGTTACTACTGGCTTGATAAGGTCTTTTCAGCAAGAAGACCAAACTGATGTCCCAATGGGAAGTCTTTGGAAGCTCTAAAATGAAAGAAATGCAATACCTCCCTTAGTAACTTTAAATAAAACACATCTTTAAATGCAGAAGAAGCCACTGAATTTTCTCATTCTTTAAAAAACCTGCCAATTTCAGCAGCATTATTTCTCTCTCCCTTGATCTAGAAGTGATAAGCCCAGCCTCTGTCTTTGCTCCGCACTGAAACATTCTAGAAATGGAGAAAACATTAAGGCATTTGGACAGTGGCAGCACATCAGCAGCAATGTGATTCGAGCATCCCCTAGCAATGAAGAGGGGCTGGCTATTCCCAGAACCACTGGATTAATTTTGAGGAGGAGGCATACTGAAGTTGGGGGTCTGGGTATGCCACAGGCCTGGGGAACACGAGCAGCCCCACAGCAGTGACATCTGGTCACCTCCTGGCAAGCCCCACTCCCACCCCCTTTTTCTTTTTTTGTCTGATCTTAGTGGTTTAGCCGAGGCTATCTGTAAGGAGGGGCTAAGCCCTTACTCTGCATTAGAGCACCTGAAACTGGCGTGCTTCAGAGCCACACTCAGTGCTGGCTCCGAGTAGCTCCCATTCAGGCAAGGAGTCCTCCCTCTGTCATCACTTCTGCAGTATCCTCAGGGAAGGCAGCCTGGACACAGGGACAACATCACACCTCAGGTCCTACAAACTGCGATGAGCATGAGCAGCTCGGGCTTGGCTACCATGGCACTGGGCACCACCACTCAGGCATTTCAGTTCAGCTTTAGATTGGAAATGTGCAGAAAGCCAACACAGTACAACATGGGAGTAATGGTGGAAATGTGGGAAATTTAATGACAAGAGATTTCAAGTCCATGGATTCAGCAATGTGAGCTCAGGATCAAAGGTCTGCTCAAGACTTCTGGCTCCCCTACTCACTTCTAGCATGCCTCAGAGACGAGTAACAAAACCTTCTGTGCATCTTTTTATGCAAATATGAAATGGCTTCACATTTCCTGGAGCAGAAGCAGCAGGTAATGTCAGATTGGAAGAACACAACCAACCCCAATATAACTTCCATCTAAAAATGAGGAGTCTTCTGCAGTGTCAGAGCTCAAAGCCGAAACCACAGGATGCTTTCCCTTTGTTTCACTGGACACTGAATCTCCTACTTTTTATACCCGGCAGGGTTTCACTGATCATACTGGCAGCAGGGAGATGGGAAAGAAAGGAGTAGTAAAACCCTGCTTTTTAAATTGCATTCCTTTATTAAGCCACTTAAGTAAGTGATTTTTTTTTTTCATGTATCAGTTGAGAGAAAAAATCAATTTGGCAAAACCTCTGAATTCCATACATTCTGAGCTTCAAATAGAAGCCTTAAGCAAAGAATTTTACCTGTAACCCCTACCACATAAGCAAGAAACAAAGCCTGCTCTTGTACAAATCCTGGGCTGCAGCAGCTACTAAATCCCTCTTCTAACATCTGCTGCTGCTGAAGCAAAGTGGGGTTTTTTTAACTGCTGCTCAATACTTAGCAAAACCAAGCTAAAGATTAATGGTTTATAGTTTTCATTTGTATTTCCATTAGAAACAAGGAAAGCAGCCAAGCAAATATCCAATTACCTCTGTGCACAGCTTTCCTCCAGTCTGGTACAGTCTGACCAAGCGTGCTCGGTGCTTTTCAAAGGAAAGCTGTCCTGCTATAAACCTGCCTTGACCCCTTTGAATCTTGGCTGTCTTGAATTTTCAAGCCAACAGTTTATTTCTTCTATTTGTAGGATATAAATCAAATCCTGGGATGGGGATATTACACACCCAACTTTTCCACAGGGTACAGTAACTAATTGGGTGTCTCCTGATGCTTTCTCACAGTTCTATTTAGTACACACTAATGAATAATACACATAAATAGTATCAGGTTTTTATATAACAGAAGTTGAATTCAGTGTTGATCAGAAGATCTGGTCTCCCTGGCCTCTCAGCCAGCTTGGATCTAGACAGGAGCACGGTGGCTGGGGTCATTTCAAGGTTTAAAGGAAAATTTCTAGACTCCCAACAAAAAGACTGCTTGAAGCAACTGTTCATGCTTGAGATGTCTCTGTGTTTGCGTGACAGGGCCTGGGCACAACGATTTACTTCCAGTTGACATTTTGCTATTGTTTTACATAAGAGGCGAAGTTGGAAGAAACAGTGCACGCAGGTGACACTTCTATTTTGGGAAGACTTCAACAACTTTTTTTTTCAGTTTATTCTATTACTCATGAAATTCATACAGGACTTGGCAAGGAGTGTTTTATTCTTGTTAACGTGAGGATGCAGGTGAAGGGATCGCTTCATTTCCAATGCAGATGACAGCAGTTACTTAACAGAAAAGGGAAATTTCATACAAACATCGTAGTGAGAATTGAACACAAATACTCCACCTAAACAGAAGTGCTGTTTATATACCTGCCTTGCAACAACCTCAAGCAGCATTTGGCCAGAACCAGTTACCAGGTAACAACCATGGGCCCATTGATGGTCCACACCTCTAATGCACCACCACCTACGGCAAGTCCATGCAAGCTTCAAGTGCTGGTTCCAGAGGTAAAACCAAGCAGCAGTTCCTGGGATGCCACCAGCACTCCCTGCAATGTTTCCATATGAATTCTGTCTCAAAACCTGACTTGATTTAACCTTCAAACTTTGAGATCTTTTCAGTTAAGTTTAAAACTGTGAGGCTGCATTTGAACCTAGCCAAGAGGAAAAATACTTAACTAAAACATAACAAAATACACAGCGTTGCATAAAATTTGCTGCTCTAAACCACCAGCACTGGCTGTAAGAGATGTGAGCCTTGGACGAAACCACTGCAGTAGTACTTTGTCCTTTTTCACACCAAAACTACCAAAGTAACTCCAACAAAACTTCGGCCATTCTTTTTTATATTTTACCTCCCTACTGGCACTGAACTTGCAAAACTCAGCCATTATAAAACTGATCCATAAAACCCTATTGCAATGGTCAGCCTACCTGCAATTACCCTTGACTTGACAGTTGCCCTGGTGTCCTTCCTTCCTCCAGCTCAGCCCCATATGGTATACACGAGTATTTCTGACTAACCAGATGAGAGGCTCTAGTTTTTTATAGCAATTATGCAAAAAATTCTCATATTTTCAGAATTTAAAACAATCTCAAAATCTCATTCCTTGACACTAACTTTATATTCAAAAATTCAAAACCAGAGACGTACTATAAAATTATGATGAACCAGAACTTTTCACTGAATCCTAAATTAGTAAATGCATTGCTTTCAAGAGAGATTTTAAACACTAACTAGGAAAATAAATAAAACCAGCTTTGCACAGCCTCCCCTTGAGGAGCACGGATGCCCCAGGCTCTGCGCTCCTCTCCAAGCATTCTCCAAAAGTACAAAAGTATCTTCTTCAATTCAAAGAGCTCATTTCAAAGCCGTGTCTTAGTCTAGCAGAAGTTTCCAGCACCTTACACAGTGCTTCTGAGAGAGAGATTGATAAAGGCAGTGGGAACAAAACAGAAAATGCAGTTTAAAAGATGAATCAAGAGATCAAGTTTCTGGGCCAGACTGTCTTTTCTTGTCTAGGGATTGTTTTGATCCTGACAGCCTCACAAACACCACCAGAAACAATATGTTGAGACTAAAGTTTTGCCTTTAAAAAGAAGCAAAGAACTTCGGTACAAATACTGAATTCTGTGAACAGATTTCTCTTTTATTAAGTGCTTCAAAAAGTCATTTTACAGCAAGCATGTTGCATTAGCTCAGAATATCATTTGTCACACTGGACAATACCAGTGCTGGTATTGAATTTTCCCCCTCCTGCTCGCTGTAACTATGAATAAGATGTTAACCTGTCGTATTTAAATCTTGTTCCTACTTTTACTCCACAAGCTCAAATAAAGAGATGTGCATAAATATGTTCTTTTTTCTTTTTTAAATATAAAAACACATTTTGCAGGGAGATGAATGTAAAACACAGCAGGGGTTCTATTAGTGCACTTATTGTGAAGTAACTGAATCACCTATTCAGGCATTCATATTTTCAGAACTTCAGCTATTATATCTATAGATAATTACTATGCCAAGCATTATCATACCTGAGTACTTAAGTAGATCTTGATGCACACACTTGGGAATCTACTCCCAAATTCTGTCTGGGTGTGCAAGGGCAGCTGCAAAAACTTTCCTGACAATGTGTGTCCTTATGAAGCTCTTTTATGGGCCAGTTAGGATGTGAGGCTCCAAGAAATGCAACTCGTGTGTCATTGCGTCTATGATGCCATAAAATGTCCAGTTTTAGGCTCAGGACTGCAGAATCCACAATGAAGTTTATATTTCTGAAAACACAACTCCTAAGGCCTCTGGAACTGTTCAGAGATAACAGAGGAGTAACGGAAGGAATAAGAAAGTAACAAAACCAAGAGTATGACACATATTCACAGATGCCTGTAAAAATACTGAGCTATTGTTATTGAACACATTTCCAACACAATAGCAGTACTTCTGTAACACAACATGAGAGTAGAGCAACCTTTTCTTAGTGCCTCTCACAAACATACAAACTGGAAAAGGTGATATTTCCTCTATAGAGGGAGCAAAGTTCCTGCTGCCAATGGGTCTCTAAACCCTCCTACCCTGGAGTAAAGCATTCAGGTGAGAGAAAAGTTAACTTGAACCTGACAGGTAGGTAAACAACTATTTTTCAATGTGGGAATGTATGACATTGTTTTCTCTTTTATGCCAACACCTTCTCTATGATTATGTCTGCATAAGGGATATAGGATGTAGGACAGAGAGTTGCTGTTAAGTAGGGATTAAAAGCACTCTGTGGTTAAGGAACTGAAATCAAGAAGTATAATGAAAAAGATAAACTCTGACTCAGGTCTGATTTTCAGTTGATCACGTAGGTACAAGGTAACAGGGAAGGGTCCCCTTAAACACACAGTCATCAGAAGTTAGTGAGACATAACAAATGGAACTTGTTGAGGAAAATTAGGTTCCCAAAATAGAAAGTTCATTAAAAAAGCCCAAAACATTTCACACCCAGTGACACTAAAGTAAAGGTAACTCATTCTGTGCATTAGGCAGTATCGTTTCAATAGGCTGGGAGGGAAGGAGTATTTTAACAAACTAATAAGGAGGTGCAGATGATACAATTAGGTCAGTAAAACCAGAAAGATGGAGTTTCATTATCCTATCCAATACTGCGTGCTGTGCAACCAAGTGTGCTAAATGAAAACTTTCAGCTTTCACGGTTTCAGGATGTTAACATAATAGCAACATGAACTTGGATGCTAATCATGGCACTGTAAACAGACATAAATTTTAGCAATCAAGGGCACTAGAGCACAGTTGTCATTAAATGCATAATAAAAAAACACAACAGAGTGGGAGCAAAAAGCAAATCAGAACTGCCTGGCTTGTTGTGCTGACACCATGCAGAGCGTTAGCACATAAAATTAGGTGCAGACTTATAGCACTCTCAGTGTATTTTCAGCTCCGTAGAAGTTTGTCAGTGCCTTTTGGAGATGACACAGATTCACATTTCATGTTCAAGCTGATCACTGAAAACATTCATTTTTACCAACATAGAAGCATTAACCTGAGGAACATGAAGGGACTGGGAAGGGATACATTTACGAAGTGTATTACTTTGCTGCGTGAGACAACATCAACTAGTGCCATAACTGGTGATAGCCCAAGAAGTCTCAATAGCAGCATCAAAGTTCTCAGTGTTAGAATACATGTTTACATTCTGCTTTCTGCTAATGTTCTACAATATTTGTACTACCTGTAGCACAGCACAGCATATTAACTACACATTAATGGCAAGAAACCCATTACCTGCACAGATGAAAGGCAGGACATCTGTGATAAAAGCAGCTGTTCATAATGACAACTCCATTCGCTCTTCCAGTTAGTCACATTTTTTCATAAGCAATGCTAATTTTCCTTGACATTAAATGGTGGACATACTTCCAATAAAAACCAAGACATCCTTTGATAGGTCCTTCAGGTTGACTACTTGACAAGTACCACAAATTGCTGTGTCAGAGACAAGATAGGAGATCAGGTCAGCATCTGTCTGAACAGGTTTTGCAGTGTATTGGAGAAACCTGCTTCTTGTGTAGAAAAGAAACACAAACTCACTCTTCAGAGTATTGTAGTTTGGTACGGTTGTTTGGAGCAGGAGAAGGAATTAGATGGTGACTGAAGGTTCTTCCCTTCTCTATTTTCTGGGTCAGTTCTCTAAAACAGTAAATAAATTGCACATGGGGTCTGTGATGATTCCCTGCACAGAGCTGAATTCCACCGCCATTCCATTGAAATCAATGAGGTGAACCCTTTCAGGGTGACATTTATATATCTAAACTGATATTATCCTCACTATTTAAGCTATTTAAAATGATAAATAATTCTGATTGTTTTAACAAGGTTCATCTTTTCCCCAAGATGACTTAGATTTTGATGCATGACATAAGCCTGCACCACTCTGCCACATTACACAGCATGATGAAATGCAGAGAGAGAAATCGCAGCACAGCTAATGAGCCATAGAAACCAACATCAGAACAAAAATAAGCTCATTCCATTTGGCTTTGACAACTCTCTAAACCTCTCCCCTCCCTCTTCAAAACAAAATAAAACTCTGCAGGTACTCACTGGCTGGAAATAACACTGTAATGATGAAGCAGAGTTGTACAGTGCAGCTTTGGTGAGTCCTTCAGCAGACCCACCATGGGTGCACAGTAGCCATGTGCAAGTGCAACAAGGTATGAGCACACATTAAGGTCATTCACACATCTAGCATCCCTGGACAGAAGTGCACAGGGCAGGGGGCTGTGACCTCCCATGGGGTCCCTCAAGCCAAAGTCCCTGGTATCTGGGGATTTGCTGATGTTGGAGCTGAAGAGTAGGCCAAGAAATCTGCCCTGCAGCACCATCAGGAACTAGATGGGTTCAGCAGCGCACAACCTCCCTCTCCTAAGCGTGGCACTGCCAAGGATGCCCATTCCTGAAGGTGATCAGCGCCTACTATGTTCATTTGGGTTAAGAAACTGACTTAAAGCCTCAGAACCTGGCTATCTCTCAAGCAGGTAGAAGATGTCACGCAAGAGAAAGGAAAGCTGCTGCCATGAGGAAATTAATACCAGCTTCTTTGCATCTCTTTTCCCAGAAATGGGAAAAGGCAGGTAAAAGCAATTTACCTCTCTCCATAGCATCAGTTACACAGCTGCAGAGTACTGCCCGAAGGACTGGGTTTTTGTCCTCCTCACTCATTAGGAGACACTACCAACCAGGAAAATGTCTTCCTATCAATTTTTTTGCTTCATATTACCAAGTACAGCAAAAATAAACAAGGATAAAATTATTCAAAACACCTGCAGATTAGTCTCTTTTCAACATGCTTTGATGAGGCAAGTCACCATCAAGATGTTGTTTCAAAACTAATTTGTATGTTAAGTACAAATCAATTAATATCATCCTAAAAGCCATACAGAAGCCCTTGCTTATGAAGAAACTGCTGCTGTGGCTGCTACAACTCTGTGAGTGCAAATCCTCATGTCCAGAAGTCTGAAATGAAATTCCCATGGGACTAAAGTAAACCCTACCCCTTAAAATACTGCCTAAGGCAGGACTAGCAAAAGATTTAGTCTTAGCAGAAAACTTACAAAATTATAATGATTTTTTTGCACTGACTGTGGATGTCATGTTTCTCAATGCCTTTCAAAACTGAAGGCTATTCACTGCAGAACGTATCTGAATCTGATTCTACAAGAGTTTGAACAAATTATGCAAACTGCTGACCACCATAAATCCCCTTCATTATACTCTCTGCCACACATTCTTCACCATTTTCAGATGAGGTAAAAGGAAGCACCACTGCCAAAATATCATTAAAACCTGGTCTGAACAGAATTAAACAACGCTGCATACAAAATACCAGAAATCACTGCGGTCAGTGTTTCTAGTTTCTGTTGCACAGAAGTCATTTCTGTTACTTGTTTCTTTCCATCCTAAACTTAGTCTTTGCAGTCTGTCTCAAATGTGAGATTTTAAAAACTCTGATAAATCATCTTTTTCTCTACTAAATACACTCTGAAGCACCAGGAACCATTTACAGTCACTGCAAATTCTAAAGATCTATTTATCAAAGGTAAGATCTTTTCTCATAATGCAAATCTCAAAGAGTATGTTAGACATGAATGGAAGACCAGTTTTATCATATACAATATTAACTGGCTCATCACATACTCTTCTTTAAAATACACCTGTCTGATATGAGATCTAGTAAATCTAAATGTTAGATCATACTTGCATAGGACATGGAAATAAAGGCTGACACATATCTTCTTAAATTACAAAGAAACTCAGATATCTTGTCATTCAAAATGAAATTCATTACTTAGAGTGTGGTTTCAGCGACACCATGTTAAAACATACTATGATAGGGTCCTCTTACCCAAATGTAATTTCTGATACTAGAAAATTTTCACCACAAAAAAGAAATCTACAGAATTATCATGCTTGGGACTCCATGCTCCTGTACTCAATTCTTACCAATTTATAAGGCATCAGGGATGCTACTCAGAATTAAATACAAGAAAGCTTTGCTTCCCTCTGCAGAACACACCACTAATAGGAAAAAGAGACTGTGAATACCACAAAGCCTCATAAAAGAAAATGGGGACACTCTGGTTTACTATAATCCTATGTAAATGGTCTTTTGAATTTGCAATCCAGCTATGTCATTTACTTTCTCATCTTATTCAAAGCCTGCCACAAAAAGCTATAAAGGCAAAGCAACACAACCGGTACCTAGATGGAGAGAAGAGGCATGCTGTCTTATACTGGCAGAGACCAGTAACTCCTGCTCCTAGCGCAAGCACCTAAGTGTGATATCAAGTTAGGTGGTATGAACATCACATCCCTCCCAAGAAGTTAAGACAACTTCTTTTTTTGTTTCTTTTACCAGAATTATACATCTGTTTGATTCTTCAGAAAATTCACTTTATTACGTGCTACTACCTAAACCTGTGCACTGACAGTGACTGCATGGACACGGGTATAATGGACAGTCTGTCACAGAAGGCCAACAAAGATCCCTACAGGGTGCCTGTGTAACTTATATTTACTGCAAAGTGTATTCTACAGAGGACACACTGGTCTGGAAACATCAAAATGTGGTGTTCAAAGTTATGCAGCATAATGTGAGCACGTAACACTGGTGAGACCATAAGAAGAGCTAACACCAAAGGTGTAAGGACCCAGAGACTGAGTCCCTGGCCTGCTGCAGGGTTTGACGCCCATATGGGAAGGGCACTATGCTGTTAGTCATCTTCTCAGGGCAAAGCCTCCTATAGTAAATGTCTTGAGAGAGAGTCAGTGCTTCAAGCCGTTCTCCAGACTGGCATTTAACAAGCTGTCAGGATGACTTAAAAATAGTACAAGGACTAAAGGAAAAACAACATTCTGATTTGCTTGTTCTTCTTTCCCTGCTGTGATTTTATCGGGAATTGGCCAGCTTAATTTAGCATTACAAGTTGCCAGAAAATGGCATAATTCCATTTTAATTTTGCTTCTTGGCTGGGTTTGTCAAACTAATCCCCCACTGATGGTCCATCAATGACTGGTTCCAGCAGTTCGCATCAGACCCTGGAGCAGGAGTGCTGGGCCTTGCTCTCACTCCTGCTGCCGATGGCAATGTGGCCGCCACACAACGCATTTACCTCCTCGTGCTTCCTAGCACTCATTTATAAAAGCAAGTTACGGTCATTGCCCAGGTTGCAGTGAAGGAAAGCTGACACTTTTATAAATGTTTAGAACTAGAAATACTTCATAGCAGTATTATTTTGTGAAGCTGTAAGCTTTCATTTGTGGTTCGACGGAAGTGTGATATAGAAGAAAATAAAGCATCTGCAACACTGAAACTGAAGCTATCTTCAGACTGCCTCTGATCTTTGCACTGCTTTCAAGACTGAGATCCTTCTCCAGCTGAAGCAAGGGCTGTGTTGTCTGTCTGAAACTAATCTAAACAAGGTAAAAATGAAGCTTTAACTAGCCCAGACAAAATAAGAGTGACCATACAGCTCTCCAAAACGCAATGCAGTATTTTCTTTTTTGTAAATGTCTGTCCTTCATTACCTTGCTTAAGCCTTAATATTCAGACATAACAATAACATGGTGTTCAACAGGATTTAAGATTACTGAAAATAGAGAGGCCATTTGGAAAATGTCATGGCCTTGGTAAGAAGATCCAGGGCTGGCTGAGAGTACCCAAGGGCTTATTAAAAGATAAACCTTCCATGTTTAGGATTCAGCCAAACAAATACAACTGTCACTTGCCGCTAGCAAGCAAAAGGCAACTCTTACAGCTTCTCCTGAAATACCACGATTGGGGTTCATTTACTTCAGGTTCCACTGAAGTCAGTAATTCATCATTCCCAAGCAGTGTAACAGCTCCTGCAGTATTTGACAAAATCAGGCAGTGAAGTTATCAAAAGCAACCTTCTCCAGAGGATGGGGTGGGCCTGCCTGCGGGGCTTTGTTTTAGGATACCAGCTTCCCTACTGGTTGGAGAACCACCAGAGCTTTCAGGGTCACCAACTTTTCAGACTGCTCACACACCTTTCCTTATGAGTAGAGTTCAAACTAGTATTCCACATGAACTCCCAGCTCACCTCAGCGAATTCTGGCAATAAAGGATTCTGCTTTGCATTTCAGTTCTTTTCTAATTCGATACTGAATTAAAATCATTCACGTGCACAATGAAACAGAAACCAAATGAGAATCAACATCCTGGCCAAACAATGCATGGCCCAAGAGTTATAGGAATCTAAGAAACATGGCTTTCTCACCATCTTAGAGTGTTCAACAGTGCTCAACAGCATCTGGTTTTCCTTAAAATTAAAGGGAGGAGCATATTAATGACAAACAGGGCTTCCGAGACTGTTGATTCTTGCTAATTCATCTTACAGGAAAGGAAATTTCAAAAGCTCAATTACTGACATGCAGGATTTTAGGCTGACTAGAAAAGCCAATAGATCAACCTCTCATAGACTAAAAAAATCTATCCTAAGGTATCTTGATATCAGTACCTCTTCCTAGTTTTAGAGCAACAGACGGCACTCCTGTAGTTCACATGAACATATATATGTATGCCAGCACAGAGGTTAAGTTTAAGAGACATATGTGTTTGGAAAGATCAAATCTTCATTCCAATAAAGCAAAATATTTTGGATTTGACTGGGTCAGGCTGAGTATGTGGCAGTATGTGGTCAGGGAAATGTCAACCTGATCAAGACAGGTATCTGCACAGAGAGGAAGACAGGAGCTGCACTCTTCCCTTCCCTCTCCCCCTTTAAAGACTTTATTGTACTTAGATATATTCTTTAAAGATTTTTATAATTTCCTTGTATCAAAGGGATATTAAAAAAGAAGGCTGACCATCTTTGTTATCTTTAATATTAGTGTAGGAATACTACTTCTATGAAATCAATACAGAATTGTTTTCCAAAATCATGCTGTCCCCCCCGAAAGTTGAACTGCAAATGAAGTGTAAGCACAGAGCATCCTTTTTCCCCTCCACATGCCTGCGTTTACTGGATGTTGCTGCAATATAGGCATGGAGTAAACCTATAAAAGGCCAATGGTCATCACCTAAGGAAAAATGGAAAAAACAAGCTTGGAATAGAATACATGCTCACTCCTTAGGCTTGGACTGAAGAGGCAATTGAGGATCCCGTCCTGGCAGTGCCTCTTGAACCTCACTGAGTTCTCAGGGAGCTGAAAAACCTTCTAGACAGCTAAAGTTATGTGAGAGGAATCCCATTCCAGTCACTGGATTGGGAGCCATATATAGATGTGCTCTGCAATGTAGAATAGTCTAAAATACTTTTACCTTATCAAAAACCCCTGGCAAACTGATCAAACTTACCACCTCTGTCTGAAACAAGAAGGAAAAGAGCAAGACACCTGCTCCTATGAGATAAAGTGCATCTATATAGATAGGCAGCGTATAGTACAAAGATATATTGGATTTCTGCTTTATAGGGAAAATTTCTGTCTCTAGCTTTCAGTTTGCCTTTCTGTATTATGCTTTTTCAAATCAATATATTCTTCAATGTCTTGAACTTGGCTCCCCTCATGGGATACAGATGAAAACGATCCCCAAAGAATTTACAAAATACTTTTAGTTAGAAGGTAGAATAAAACTCTGCTTTACAATCAGTGTGCAGAAAAATCCCTAACACAGCTAGTCCCTGGGTAGCTTCTCTCTTCACCTTCCTTTAGGTGTTCTGTAGTTAAAAAAACATTTTCCAATATTTTCTGAGATCAGATTCTCTTGTTACAATCCTATTTTTACTTTGCTTTTATAAGACTCTGAAGAACATTGCTTGGTCATCATCCAGCACTGTATTTCTTTTCATGTATCAAATTCCATCTGTGACTGTTATCCAACTGTGCTAAGACTATTCTTTGGCAAAGCAACCTGGAAATATTGCTTTTCCCTCATTTTCCCTTTTCAGTCTTTCCAGTTCTGTAACTGTCTAATTTTTTCTTGCTAAAACCTACCGCTACCCTGCCCTGGATTATTTCTTGTACCATCATACAGGTTAAGTTATTGAAATGCTCCTTCGCAACCAAAACACCAGTTTATGAAGCTGTGATACCAAGTTGCTCTGTAACAAACAGAGCCTGACCTCACTTCTCGGTGAGCACTTCCTCCACCTCTCATGTTCACATGTTCCTGGCTGCCTGTTCAGCTCTTCAGCGCTCCGTGGCTTCCCAGACTCTGACAGCAAATGCCTACATCGCACTTTCAAAGATGGGAACAAAGATATCTACATGAAAACCCCAAAGATGACCTTGCTGCTCTGCCCAGCTCTTTGAAATATAATCTGCCTAAAATCCCAGCGAGATACATGGATCCTGCTTGTGTATGCTCCAGGTAAACTTCTGCTGTCCCTTCCACCCACAGTACTATACCTCAACAGCAAAATTTCATCCATTTTTGTACGTTTGAATAAACCCTCCCCAAAACAATCCAAAATCACACAGCCTTCAGGGATTACTGACAAAACAAATTCATTTACTCATGAGAGAGGATGCTGCTGCTTTTAAAAAGCACCTCTTGTGTATGTGAGAGAAGAAATTGGGAGAACTGTTTTCTCTCTTCTTGTTATTCTCATATAACCACCTCAAAACAAAATCAGAGAGCAAAATTCTCCAAACCCAAAGTATGAACAGGAAATGCGGGCAAGGAAGTATTTTTTTTTTAAGTTGTAAGAAACTGAATTTGCATATCTTAAATCTGTAAGCAGCTCTGCAAACCACATTTCCTTCTCTTTTGAAAGCAACTGCTCTATGCATTCACAACTCAGACTAATAAATTCCATAGTAACCCCGTGAAGTGCACAAGTAATAGATCTCAGTAAGTCACAAGGAGAAATTTGAGAGCCACGGATAGAAAGAGGTCCCAGAGCTGCTTTCAGATACCTGATTTCCCAGGATACTTATCACCCAGCATTCCACTGCCTCTGCAAATGAGCCAAATTCAGTTTGTGTCTCAGCTGCCTACAGACCCCATTCCCCTTCGCAGCAATACCACTCACTACTCCACTGGAGTCCACAGTTCCCAAAACGGAAGGGCTTCAGGTCATTTCTGGTTGTCACAGCATCATTAGAGGCAGCTGTGTGGACTGACAGGACCAACCAAGAGACAGGAAAGCACCCATCAGAAAACAAGCCTGAGCATAACCAAAATCCTCCCTCAGTCCATCCTTTAGCACAGAAGGCCTAGGGGACTCAGAACAAGTCCGCCGGGCCTTCTGCAGCAACTGATGTGGAAATCCCACTACTTTTACACAGCCAGAACAGTGAATTCTTTCTTGCCAGGATTAGCAGTAGCCATATATATTTGTAAAAATAAAAAAATAACCGAACTCTGCTTATTGGCATCAGCAGCATTTAACATTTTCTTTTACATATGATGGATATAATTTACATAGTAACAGAAATTTGTGAATCTTGTCATAGTAACAGATACAAGAAAAGTAAATTTTTGGTTGCAACAACAACTGAAGTTTTTAATTAAGAATAGCATGAATACTTATTCTCTCTCATCCTCTTGAAACTCCCCACCCAGCTGCAAGAAGGAAATATTTACTTATACATGCACACTGTCCGGTCCAGCTAAGTCAAAGAAACAGAGCATAAACAAAATAAAACAACAACATTTCAGTGCAAAAATTGTTTCTTTAGACACTAAAATAACTGTGATGGTTCCTCTAACAGCACTGAGCATTGCCAGGGATAAACCCTGCAGAAGATTGTTGGAGTTACCTGAAGAAAAGGCCAGGACCTACTGTCCACTTGGAAAATTGCAACAGCCCAGGCATGTCCATATATCCTCTTCTCATAATGCTAACGGGCAGAGTGAGAGGGGCATGGCAAGGTTTAGCAGTGGTTTCCACGTCTCTCTGCTGCTAGAAAGATTAGGAACAAACTCCAGTGAGGATGCAGGTGGGGAGCTGGGAAGACAGTGAGAGGACACAGGCAGCCTGGCAGGTGCCTCAGAGCTGGCTGGGAGGGCTGCGCTGGCCAGGGCACCTGCTGGAGGGGAGCAGCCTTCAGGGGACCGTGCCAGAAGCATACAAAGGCTTTAATCTTCAGAGCTGTTTAACTAGAACACAAAATCCTGAACAAGAACAACACAACTCTTCAGGTACAAAATACAAATCTTCTGATTTGAAAACAAATCTTGCCTCCCTTCCCACCTACTGTGTCCTTGCAAAATTGTCCTTCCTTCCAGCTTAGCTTTCCAACACACCCACTGTGTTTCCCCAGGCTGACACACTTCTGATCTCTACAGCCCTTGTATGTCTGGCAGCAACCTGTTTTCCCTTCTCCCATTGCCACCTGCACCCCACACTCACCCCCTGTACTTCAGGAGGGTGAGCACTGCAGCCATCCATGAAGATTGCTCCAGCCAGGCCACAGCTCTCGAGCCCAAACAGACTGATAAAGCAGTCCTGACATCCCAAATGATTGTTCTGATCTGAATCAGACGATTCAAAGCAGAGGAACAAGAGCATTACACATGCTGTACAGATCCAACAGCAACAAGAAGCCCACTGGCCCCTTGTGTTTCCCCAAATGTCAGCACCAGGTCAGGAAACTGAGCCAGAGCATTTAAGAAGGAGCAGTAATTAATCTGCAGTAGCAGCTCACAGGCAGAAAGACCAGCTCCGTGGCAGCACTGTGCATACAGATCATCATCCCATCATAAAGTATCCCATCTGAAAAAAAATCAGAGCTCTGCCCCTATAGGAGGCTATCATGTGCCTGCCTGCTGGGGAGTTCCCTTGCCTTTCCTGCCACTGCTCCCACTCCCACCCTGGAAAAGCCCAGACCCATCACCTTCAAGGTAAATGTGATGGCTCCAATGGCTGAACCACTCCTGGTTTACATGATTCATAATTTCTTTATCTCTATTCCTCTGAAAACTGTCAAGATCCTCCTTCATGTGACCGGCAAATGCTCAGGAATACACACACCCAATATATGAATTATTTGAAACTACTGGCTGATCTGCTTGAAACCACATTGCTTATTAGCACTGTTCTGAAAAGTGGTTCAGAATTTCAGCTGTAAACTCACTTTTTCCTACATCTCCTGGCATTACTATTTTAGGTACAGGACTAAGAATGGGAAAACACAAATATGCAAATGAATATACATCCCAGGAAAAAAACCCAACTTTTCCTCTTTGAATTTTTCTCTAGCAGCTAGCAGAAATCCAATCCCATTGTGCTTTTATCTGTCATTTTCACTGGAAGGTTTTATTAGCTCAATTAGCAGAGCTATCTGTACTGAAATGTCTCTTTCTGTCATGACTTTACAGCTCCTGAATGTAAAAATCAGTATGCAGAAAGACTTTGAGATGCAATTTATGGCAAGCTTGAGAAGCTTTCAGTCTTTTACCTTTTTACCATGCACTAAGCAGTATATAAAGACTCTTACTCTAGTTAATAGGCTGTGGTAACAGACCTCCGCAGGGCTTGACTGTACGAGGGTAGCTGTACTCAGCTCACCCTCAGATGCAAAGCTCACAGGGACAGGTAGGCCAAAGCAATCTCATGGAATAAGGCAGCCTTGCAGTGCTTCTATCATTATTATTCTATTAACACACTCTACCTTTTATTCTGCCTGAAATAATATTGACTTATACCTTTCCTTAAGGGCAGTTTTAAGATGTGAGTGAACTATTATCTCTGCATTATCTGAAATGGAGCAAATGTTTTCTATCAAGTCTTCACCTCTTGGAGAAAGAAGCACTTCCATTTGTGTATAAGCAGTGCTGTGTCTGGGGGCGATCGTTGCCCCAGTCGCAGCTGGAGACTCCAAGGGAAGCAGACTCCAGAGGCTGCCTGCCTGGATGATGCTCATGTTTAGCAACAGCATCAGTCAGGAGCAAGTGCCTGACATCTTCTAAAGCTACATTTTGCCACTGCAGAAACTGAGCACTGAAGACCTTCCTTACATTATCCTGTAAAGCCAATAGCAAGTGAGAACTGCCACATAAGAAAGGACATATATTTATTCTCAGTCTCCCCTTCCTTCCAAATCCATTCTCTTATAACCTTGTACCCCATTCAGGACAGGAGGATATTGAAGGATCTAATTGAATGACTCCCAGTTTTGATGCATCCCTAAAAACAGAACTCTGCAAGTACTACACCAAGAATGAGCTTCTAGGAGAATCTCAAATGCTGTTAACAGGCTTGCTCAACATGTTTGAAGTGCCAAAATATTAATAGAGTCAAAAGAGATCAATCAGACGAGTCAAACTGGCCTTTGCTAAATACATAAAATACTTTTGCAGAAAACAATGGAAGAGGGGAAGCATTTAACAGCCCAGTTCCATATCATCAGCAGTTACCAGCATTATAGGATAATGGTCACCAGGATCTATGAATCTGCCTATCTTAGAATAAAGAGGCAGTTCAAATATTGTTGGTAGACTGTATATGTAAATACTCATTTTCAATAAGAATGCTGCAAGAAAGAGGTGTTCATTCTGTATCTCTATTTAAGAAATTGGTGCAAACACAGTCAAAACCATCTCTATTTATCCAAGATCTAGAAATCTTCTGTTGATGGACTGAGATCACTGCTGTTTCTGTAAAGTGTGAATCAACTTCCCACACCTTAAATCAGCAAATTACTGTATCATTTCCCTTGTGTTTGTTATTCAGAGCACTTCATCTCTGAGAGGAAAGAAAGCATTTGTTTCATTGACAGTAGCTGATAATTACACTTGTAAAAAAGCGCTTTATAAGGGTCAGTAGCCCGTAACAGAGAAATTCTTATACAACTTTTCAGCACAGAGCAAATGGAGAACGTGCTTTTGCTACTACTGAATTATATTCATTCCTGCAAACGACTGCGGTTCCTCTATTTACACTGTAATTGAGACAGAGAAAAAGATCAGGTTGGTACTCACAGCATGGATCAACAAAATCAGTATTACGACAATACAAAAATTATTAATATGATACAGCACTAGAAAGCACCACGTTACGATGTATTTCACATTGCCACCTGCTGAGGTATAGTAATGGAGAGAGGTCAACAGCTTCATTTCACTAAACAGATCAATCCACGATGACGAGGCAATTTCTGTTGTATTATTCTAGCTATGTTACGTCTTCTGTAAGTTGGTCATGACTTTATTTGAAAAGCAGATGCACATCTCTAACATGGTAAGCAGAAATACTAGTCTTCTATGCAGTAATTTCTTTTCTATTATACAATTGTTGAATGTCTCTCATTAAACCATAATTGTGCAAATTAGTAATTTTTCTGCCCTGAATCTACAGGTTTTCCTATTAGTGCCTCTACTTTCAGAACTGAATTTCTGCCTCTAAACCACATTTCAGAAGATGGTGAGTTTTGCTGGCAATTTATATCATGTTATTCTTGTTAAAAAATGGGCTTAAAAAGAGAACAGTATCAAAGACTTCTAGTTTTCAAAAGCAGAAGAGCTGATGGGAACACAAAGAGCCCGATTTCTAACCCAGAAATACACACTTAAATTGACGCAGTGAGTGTGTTAGCAAAACAAAACAATTCAGAAGAACAGAGATCAGAGAACAAAACAGACAGAAAAAATTGATTAATTCTATTGATTCAGAGCAGCACTATGTGCATTTAGCGCTACTCCAGAAATAAGACTCTTCTTGGTTTAGAATTTACATGTCTGATGGAAATACCATTACCTTAAGGACCAACACGTACTGGGAAACAGAGCGCCACCATCCCCATATCCAAACAGCATTGAAAACTTCCCAACTCGAAGCCTTAGTCTGTTGAGACCAAGCATCTGAGCAGCTTTTTCTGATACAGAACCATATTAACCTCAGGTATCAGACCTGCTGAGAATAACAGTCTGATTTACAGAGAACAGATCTTTCCATCACACAGTACTACTTTTTCATTTCAGCAAGTGTTAGTGGGCAAGGTGGCAAAATGCTTGTCCCCAGGAAGAAATTAGCATTAAACTTGGCTTGCCAAGTTCTTCATATCAAAACCAATCTGCAGACACTAAACCCACACCCACAACAACCAGCTGATCTTTAGAGTCTTTCTTTTCCCTTGGCTGTCATCTTCATCCACCCCCTTCACAATGCTCTGAGATAGCCACATCTCAAAGGCAAGCTCCTGACTACAAACAGTAATCATTGTCTATGTAGAAACAGTGGACATTCAGTGCAGGTAAGGACAGACAAGCTCAGTGTTTGGTCTGAAGCTGCCACAAAAAAAGGAAAACCAGATTCCATAAAGCTAAATTAATTTTAAGTTACTATCACATTCAGATAACTTTCCTATAAGCCCATTCCTCAGTAACTCCAGTTCATGGCCTAGGATGTTTAAACTGTCATTTACGTTCAAGTGTCAAGCTATGAGTGGTAGGAGCAAAGCAGAGTAACAGATTTGCCTCCAGCATTTCTGCACACAGGCGCTAACCTCCAGCATCAGGACAGAGCAGGCATCCAGGAGCAGCAACGGCTGAGTCACTGCAGCTCCTTGCTTCAGCACCCACATGTCATTGCCATAAGAGAATTTTAACTAGGTCAAAAAACATACCCAGAATCACGACTGGTGTCATGCAAAAGTCTTGTGGCTAGAGACACCAAAATTTATGACAACAGATATTTAAAGAGCGAGAACTGAAACTGCAGCATCAATTGTCAACGAAATCTCTTGCTGTGAATAAAAATCAATGATAATCTTGTCTCTAACTTTTTAGGATGTGTTCAATAGATATATTACAAAGACTCTGAAAGCTAATGGAGCTTGGAATATGAGCTTCATCCTTAAAATGATATGTAACATAATTATGCATAATGTTCTTCTACTGCGTCACAAATTTACAGGAGAAGTTTGATTTCTGTATAATTGCTTATTTGACATTAGTGTCTCTGTAACTGAAATCATATTGAGCTTTCAGCTTGTCAAGTATTTTGTGGTTTTCCACCTGTGAAACATTAGAACAGACCTGACTTTTTCACATTAATCTAGCCCAAGTAAAATGTCCCTTCTGATCTTCTTGGCTACAGGTACTGCCTTTAGCAACTCACGGGGGCTGAATGTACCAGAGCCTTCACAGTCATCATGAAAAGTAAATGTCCTTTTCAAGGATATAAGGAACGATCAGTACGCCTAATCCAGAACAGAAAGAAACATGTTTCTCAGCATTTCCCATGCAGTAGAGGAAACTTCATTGTGCATGTAGAGTATTTCAAGGTAAAATAAAGGGTAAGAAACAAACCCAAGTCATAGAATCATAGAACAGTTAGAGTTGGAAAGGACCTTAAGATCATCCAGTTCCAACCCCCCTGCCATGGGCAGTGACACCTCACACTAAACCATGTCACCCAAGGCTCTGTCCAGCCTCTAGGATATAGCTTCATCACTTGCACATATGCGATCACTATTCCATCACCCCATGTACTGGAATTCCTCTCTTACACATTCTGCTATTCATCACACTGGTGATTATTTGCATCCAGGCAGCACAAAGGCCCCACGACAGAATGGTCCTAGGTAGACGACTGAAGCAAGCTAAAAGAGCATGTTCAGCTAGACATTAGCTCTTTCTCACCAAGGGATCTCTTTATAAATGCACTGTCTCCAAATAATTGAGCTGAAGATCAGACAGACTGGTATTTCTACCTGCAGTCAAAGATGAACACATTCTCAGCACCCACTGTGATTTTGCAGGGCTTTTTTCCCTCTCAGTAACAAATATTCAAGAACCAAGAGGCTCTGAGCACTGGTATATGAGCATGTTATACCATCAAAACAATCAGGCTGTTAGCATTCTGAATTCTTACTTGAATGCACTCCTACATTGGTAAGGGATTTCTATTTTAAATTAAAACCAAGGACAATATGAATAAAGATGATTTTGAATTCATAAAGATGAACTTAGTTGGATTAAGGGAACAAGCACGCAAACATCTGACACAGCTAAGTTTCAGCTATCTTGCAGCAAAAACAAAGCCAGCACCACAAAATCACTAGAAAATAGGTTAAAAAAGACAGTGTGAAGAGAAGATTGAAAAAGATGAAAACCAATAGCAATGAAGGTTAAAACCCAGTCCACATACTCTGCCTTTTCATGCACATAACTCACTGCTCAGAAAAAAAGATTATCTCCCACCACTGGAATGGCTCAGTGCCTGAAGGAAATGCAAAACAATTACTGATACAGAATAAAAAAGACTACAGGATATGAGGAGTACTCCCCCCTCCAATGAAGAATTAAAATTAAAAAGGAAAACAAGGGGGAAAAGCCTTATGGCATTAGTAGCATACTATGCAGTAGCATACTAATGAAAACACACAGCAAAAGGACATCACATCAATAGGGAGAAAGGTATAAATGTAGCCAAGCAGACCCTGGGTGAAGCAGGTAATACAAAGACTTACAGATCCAAGTTCTCCCAAGAACAAAGAAAGTATTCTACCGAGCTAAAATCTTGCCTGCTCAAGTGATCATCCCCTGCACAAAGCCAAGGAACATCTCATTAAGCTGTACCTGTGCCTCACACAAAAGAAATTAGTTTTATAATGCATGGCAACAAAGGAAGGGCTGATCCTGATTTTTCACTGTTATTATAAATTAGGGATTACTTCACAGCAGCCACTAAAATTACTGCACAGAGACAAAAACTCTGCAGATGTAAAATGAAGTTCAGGCTCAAGAGGAAACACAGACTCCCTATTTTTAATCCTCCTGCAGCAGAAGGCCTTTTGTTATTGACACAAGGAAGGAAAATACAAACAGCAAATCAATTTCGCCAATTTTTCAGGTTATGATTAACATAAAGCAATTTCCACACCTGGGTTTTTTTTTTGTTTCCATCACTGTTTTGGTACTTACAGCACTTCCTCCACTGATCTAACATCATGAGATGAATATTTTAAGGAAGAAGCAACACCTGAGTGGCAGCACAAAGTTTGTTTCTCAGACAGGCAAGCTGCCATCCCTCAGAAGGTAGCTGAATCACACAGCATATAAATAACTCTGTCAAGAGAATCACTTAGTCTCACTGTGAAATCCCTCAGAGAGGCAGAAAGGTGGGGTACAGAGCAGTCCTTACCAGATCACTAGCAGTTCCTTCCCCCCTCGGCCCATCCCCAATCATCTGTAACAGCATTGCCTCTTTCAAGCAGCAAAGCCATGCATGAAGGCAGATGAGAATGTCCTGTTCCCACCTGCAGACATCAAGTTTGTGAGAATTCATTAACTATCACAATTCTCAAACCCTAGCAGTGCTGAAAGTTCACTCTGGTGTCCACATGCCAGTTAGAAACAGCCCTACCAAAAGGGAGAGCCACATACAAACGGTGAGAATTGGGGAGTCACTTCCCACCCAGCAGGGTTTCCTGGCCCCCAGCCTTTACCTGTCCCATCCCGAGTAGCCAGAACACACCAAATAGAAAGTCAAGGTCATTCACAAGGGTGGCAGCAGAGAGTCACAACTTTTATGGAACATATTAATGGAAGCACATAGAAATGCTTGCCTGCACCAAATCCTGCTTTGAGGAACAGGATTCTTTTAAAGTAATACACCTTATGCACGAGTATTGGTAGCATTAAACTATTTATAACTTAACTCATGACCTCAGCATCTCAAAATTAAGACATACATACACACACTCTTCAGCTAAGATCTTTCTTGTACCTTGACTCTACTTCTTCACATCCAGAAGTAACAAAAAACATTTAGGCCTGTCCCTAGCACCGCATTTGGCCAAACCCTCTAGTACAAAGACTAGGGAAATCCACTTCACTTAAGACAGACATACCACTGCTTTCATGATTACACTATCATCTCAAATCTTGGCATGCTCAGGGCCCCAGGTACAGAAGGCAGCTGTCATTCTCTCCCAGGTGCTCTCCTTTACGTCCCATTGTATGCTGTGCAGAAATGACACTAGGGCAGTATCAGAAAACATGTCCTAATGAAGCCTACTCTGTTTTCACAGCTCTGTCATTGCTTTTTGATGACTTTGGCAAAGTTTCTAGTACATCAGGAGTTAATATAATCTAGACTAAAATCAGAGCCCTCTATGGGCAATTTCTAACCGTCTTTCACTGAACAGCTTAATTTAACTTTCAACAACTGCAGGAGCTCTGCAGCCACATCTCCCTTCAGCAGACTACTTGCATGCACAACAGAAGATCACAATACTCTATACAACCTCATAAAAATATGCAGCATGAGACACTAAGCATCACTTTGCAAACTGTTTGCTCTTCTGCTCCTTGTTATGTTTCTGTCCTGGCCATTTGCTTCTCAAAAACTCCAGCCCTCCAAAGAAATCTTGAAAAAAGCACACAACCTAATTGCAAAGTTATGCCATGAACTTGTCAGGTGAAAAATGAGGACACTTTGAGTCCCATCCTGAAGGCTCTGTGCAGTCAGCATTTCCACTGACTTCAGGGAGAAGCAGCTCAGAAAGCTGAGCCTTAGCATAAAAAGAAATGTAAAGATCCAAAATAAAGATGCAATTCCAGATGTATTTTTGCTCTGTGAGGATGACTTGTACAGGCTTTGATGGTAACTGGAATTTTCAGGCATATCAAGTTCCTTTAATTACGAGTAAATGTGGAGATTAATATAATTCATGGCCAACTATTATTATATATCTTACACTGAGCCAGACAATGTAAAAAGGCACGTGTAAGTAACAACCTGCAAATGTCTCGCATTCCTGAACAACCGCCTTCTCTCAAATTTTCTGAATCTTTTTTATCCTCTGCTTGAGGAGCACGCAGTTTTCAGCTCGCTGCAAAGGATGTTTCAGAAAATACCCACTTCTGTTAGAAGACAAGGCAAGATGCTCAAAAAAACAAAAAAAGCCAGACTGAAAAATAATCCACACTTCCCTGTGGGAGCTGTCAGAAGAGTTCTCTCTCCTCCTTATGAGTGTGGTAGCTATAGTCACTTATTGTAAACATTTTCATTTTCTTCTGCCTTTTCATTCTCTTTTGACAGAGGCGATAGCTAAGGTCAAGTCATCCGTCGCCTAATGAAACTATCGTGCCTTAAAAACAAACCGACCAACCTTTCGCTGCACAGAATTGGTTATTATTCTTTCATCATCTCCTTTGTCTTCCTCTATCCTCTCCATCTACACAGCAGGTATTTTCTTTATTTCATACTTTATTTTACACTAATTTTCCATCCATGTAATTCACAGACTCAGGTAAGTAACAGAAAAAGGATACTAAACACCCTCCACACTGATGACATTTTCTTTTTACTTGATTTTTATAAAGAAAGAAATGGGCTATTACCTATTGCCACCACATCATGTAGGTTAGGAAGTACTTGTGATGTCAACAATCCAAACACGGTAAATGGTAGGTGCTCTGCCAAGGCTGCTCCTCACCGATGGCCTGGGAGGCTCCCCACAGCCAGGATGTCAGCAAGCATGCCTCACCTCACTGCTGCATCCTGGCTGGAGAGCAGGACAGCTGTAGCACAATACTGGCTTTCACATTTATCACCCTTTTCACAGATGTCTGATGCCCGTGAATACAAATTAAGGGATAGGATGGATGTAAGTTTGTCATCCAGAGTCAACTGTGAATGACTAACAATCAATGAATAACCTAGTGGGTGTTTGATTACACTGTCCCCATGTTAGGTTTTTGAAGGCTAACCTCTCAAAGCATATTTCCATTCCCTTGGCTCCCTACAAGAGCATAAACATTTCAAAGTAGCCACTGTCTTTCTCAGTAGTTGTTTGTACAGTGCCCTAGCACAATGGGGCTCTGTTCCCCAAGCAGCTCTTAATGCGAAGTTCAACACCCCCTTCCTTTTATAATCACACAATAAACAGTTTGTGTTGAGTCTTCTATTTTCCGGGTAGGAAAAAGCCTTATTGATCAGATCCCCTGTTAGCTGTTCACCTTGGCAAGAATCCTCTTTATAGATAAGAGAGGAGGAAAATTGTTTTCTCCAGCAGCCGTACTTTTGCTTCCACAAGTAATTTCAGCTAAAAACTATTTTTTTTATCCTCCAAAAGAGATGCTTCTCAAAATTCAGTTTGAGAGATGAATTGAAGGCAATTCTTACAGAGCACTTCAGCTGCGAATACCAGTCTCTGCCTTGTACCTTTGAACACACATCTTCCTGAGCTACCAGTGATCCAGATTCTAAACTGTTGAACACTTATTGTTTGAAATGAGATAGTACTTTGAAGAGCAAGCACATCTCTGCAGCGTCAATTTAAATGGAGCATTCTCAGGCAGGTTGGTTGGCTCTCAGAAGTACCTACACTAGCTAGTGCACTTTGTCTCACTGGTCTCATAAAGGCTTTTTTTAACGCAGTAGAAGTAACTTAGTCCTGACTGAGCTTCTGCTTTTCATTCCTTTTGAGCAACCTCCAGTCGCAGAGCCCTCCACAGCAGCTCCATTGCACCAGCCACATCCGCCAGCAAACTCCCAGACTGCTGAGTTCTGGCAGCCTTGCCCCCACCCCAGATCGGAACTGGCCCAGATCTGTCCGTGTGAGACAGGACGTCAGCAGAGACTAATGATTGGTGTGAAGCTAACATGAGAGAGGACAGAAACAGTCCCCAGATAAAGGCAATGTTCACTTCTCATATGCCTTAGACTCATTGTCTAGCTGAGTCAGCTTACAGAAGTATCAATTTGCAGTCACTTATAAGGGTAGTTTTCGTATAATGGGCACCTCGTCTATTCTCAGTGAGGCTGAGCCCGCCAATTTATTTCATGAAGCTACCAAACATTAATGGGTTTCTGCTTTTACCTGTCCAGACCTGAGATGGTGACTGAAAGAGATAAAGTTGCATCTCATCATGGGGCTTCAGAGCCAGCCAGGAGCCCTCATCCTGCAGCCAGCTTTTTTGGTTCTTAGGGTTTTTTGGGTTGGGGTTTTTTTTTTTGGTAAAAGGAAAGCTGGAATCTATAAAAACTTTAAACACTTTGCATTTTCCAAACAGGAGCTTCCCTGTCAATCTATCACAGATTTCAGCCTCTTGATCTTTTCTATACGTCTCGGGGTAAGACTCAATGCCAAAAAAGATTTCTCTTAAAGAGCTATCCCATAAAAATAAGCAAGGGGATTTTATTTTATAACTTCAAATTAGAAATGCATTATTGATGGGATCATTCATTATATATTCTGGATTTATAACCAAGGTTTGAAGAAAAGCACAATATTTGAACGTACATAATTGGTACTGCAGTGTACAATCTCCCTTTTCTTATTAAACACAAACCCCATTTCCTCCTTGTATGAATATTTTATTCTGGATACTTGTTCCAGTTATTTGGCAATATCTTCTATTCCACTTCAGTCCTTATTTTGAGAGAAGGCAAATAAGATGGGAAGATTTCCCACTGATATAACCTAGTTCTAAATCAAAATAAATTGAAGCACATTGTCTTTAAAAAACCACAACTTCCAACTCCCTCCTCCCTCAAGGGCTTAAACCTACAGCCTGGGGGAACTGCAGGCACTTCAGTCCTGAACAGCACCTTCCCAGCCCTCTCTAAGTCACAGAGAAGGGCCTCCCTTTCCTGCCTGTCCATAGCTTCCTCACATTATACACATTACTGAAAGTTTTTGCATGATGATCAATTCATTTGTAGCCTTTCAGAGGGCTCTCCATGTGTGTGTGCATGCACACATACGTGTGCATCCCTTTTAGACTGGGAGCAGAAAAGAAGTGCTATCAAATTTTCAGCTACCCTAAAGGATCTACACTGTTTTCTGTGTGTATGCTTGATCTGAGACTCCAGAGGGATTGGGTGGCCAACATCGAGGTACATGGAGAAAGATTAAAAAGCTTTGTGGACAAACATCCCCACGTTTTTCCCTTGTGTGCTACCACATGCCCCAGGAGTTGTTGCAGTAGTGCAGGAGAGGCTGGGCTGGTGAGCCTGAGCACATGAGAGGCAGCAGGTCGGCATGGCCATGGGTCAAGGCAGCCCTGATTTCCTTCAGCCCCACTGAGCTCCTTGTTCTGTGACAAAAGACAGCTCTTCCTGCCCTGTACAGTAAGTGTATTGGATGTGAATGACAGCGTATGTCAAACTTTCTGTCCAGGAAATTATAATCTTGTGGTAAGGGATCTTTGGGTTATTTTTTCCTTATATGGAATAAAGAAGCTAGTTGATTCCCACAAACACACACACAATTTCCAAACTAAGGCAAATACATTAGTGATAAGAGATGACGACCCATGCTCTAATCTTGACAACCACTCAGAAGTGACAAATACATATAAATCCTTAATTTTCAGAACCAGACCCCCCAAGAGTCCAAGCTCAGCTAATACAGTATCTCAGAGCAGGTGGTAGGATGCTGGCCACATGCTTAAAAGACCGTGGTTCAGTTCCCCAAGTTACCACTCAGAATTTAAGATTGGTAACCTGGTCCTTAGCCTTCTTGTGTTTCACTTCCTCATTGGTAAGACAGGGAAGCCATAACACGCTGCACAGCAGCCCCGATCTGCTCAAACCAGGTCATTGAAGCAAAAAGTGACTAAAGAGTACAGTCAGCTGTAGAAATCAGTTAGGTGCAACCAGCTGCTGCACTAAAAGCAACTGAGAGTAAAGAATCTGATATATTATTATTAATTTGCATTTGGTTTCTATAGGTTTAACTACATTATTTAACATAAAAACTTTAAAGCTACTGAAACTGAGTAAACAGTCTTTGGTGTCTTTTATGCTTACTTCATTCACAGCTAAGATACTAAAACTCCTGCTTTAGAGACTGAAGACTCTGCTTCATTATTAAACATATGCGCATCATGGCCCTTACAAATCTCTATTAAACTGAGGATTAAGCAAGGGCTGGAACAGATAAGACAGTATATTTTCATTCAATCTCCTTTAAAATAATGATGCATGCAACTTCATGTCATTACTCTTTAACGGTCTTAAGTCTATTTAATAGCACGGTAATATTCCAAAAAGGAAAAGGGAATTATTTCCACATTTAATTTTCATCACAAAAGTGAATGTGGTTCTTTCCATGGCAGATAAGCAGCTAAAGCTGCTTGGTACCTTAACTGGGATATGACTGCATTAGCTCTGCTACATTACAGCTGAGGTAATGAAACAAAGCAAAATGATTAGCTTCAGACTCCTTACAGTATCGGAAAGTAACATTTGTCTTGCTCCTAGGGACCTCCATAGAGGCAACAGAATTGGCAGATGCCACACCTGAACAAGCATCAACTTTGGCCTGTGTGACCGAGCTGGTTACCTACCCCATCCTCTGATAGTTTAGGTCCCATACTGTGGGGACCACAGGGAGCAGCATGAATATTATGGGCTCTTGTCCTCAGTTTCTCTCATCTGCTGTGACAAGAGAGGAAAGAATGGCTAAAAGCTGAGGACAGATCTGTCCTAGCACATGGTCAGCTGCGCTAGTCCCTGAAAAAGCAGCATGTCCAAGGGCTGATCCCACTCCTTCACTTGAAAACAACACAGGTTTCTTCCTCATCCCACAGCAGTGCAGGGACAGCTTCAAAAAGGCAGGGAACACAATCCAGCCCTGGGCCAGCCCAAGCTGGGAGACTCCAGCATGAGCTCTGTCTGCATCCTGGCTCTACTGCTTGTTCAAAACAAACACAGGAGGAACTGTCTTTTACACCAGTAAGAAGTGCAGTTTTTAAGGCAGGGACAACCCAACCTAACCACACATTGCTTTCAGTCTCACTCCTTTGTGCTCACAGCCATGCCCATGCACTGGCAACAAGTTTCCAGTCACTTACTTGCCACCAAGCTGCCTGACCATTACCTTCACACTGGTGCCAGGATGGGGGTGCAGCAGAAGCTCATGGCTGGGGAGGGATGTGACTACCCCTTTTTGCTCCCAGAAGCAGTTTAAAGTAGCTATAGCACAAAGCTTCGCCCTCAGCTCCTTCCTCCAGCGATACCTCTCACATCTTTGCCTGCATCTATCATTCACTGCCCTAAATCACCCCACCCCAGCAGTCATCACTTTTGTTCCTTTCTTGGTGGAAAGTATTGGACTTGCCTCTTGAATTCCTGGAATTAGTTCAAAATTAACACAGGTTTCAGCACATACTGTTACATCTCACCTAAAAATTCTCCACCTTTCCCCACGGGCTCTGCAGCCTCGCAGTTTGAGCAGCAAGCATACTAAGGATAAAGTTAGCACCAGTTTTGCATGGTCAGAGACTGTAAGACACGCTAAATTAAGCCTGGATTTATGAATGAAGAAGAGATGCTTTTGCTCATAAAGGTTACTACAGGGTAACCTGTACAAAGTGCAAGGACAACCCTTGCACTGAACAGGATTTTGATCACCCTAAGTCACCTGTTTCCCAAGTTCTCTCCTCAGTTTTGCAGGCTTTCTGCTCATTTTAAGCAAAGCCAAAGATTAGCTGGCCAAGGAATCCTGAAGTGCATCTCACTGATCTTCAGCCTCACATAACCTGTCTCTAGTGGTGGATGTAGCTGCAGAACTGAACCCAGTCTAAATCTTTAGCCTTTGGAAAGTTCAGTACCACTCACACTGCGCTTTAACTGAGGTTCTCCTGCCAACTTCTCCAGCTGAGAGTCAGACACAGGAGCTGCAGAGAGGTGCCACAAGGGACTGCAGGCCACGGAGAACTGATTCACCAGGAATCGCAAGGATCCTTTATCCCCCTCCTTTTGTCAGTAAAAAAAGCACAGGAAGGACTCTCAGACCCACTATATCCAAGCCCCAACCTGAATGGCTTCACAGGCTCATGCTTAGACATGAATGTAAGTCTATGTATCCTCTAAATGATGCTCTGGACATTGAGCTGAGAACATGCTCAAATGCTTTACAGAGCTCAGACTTGACTGCTCAGTGATTTGGGGAAACAAACATGAAGTCATGGCACCTCTCATGCAGTGAAAGCCACACACTGCCAAGGGAATATTTACCCCACGAAAACCTTGTTCTTCCCATATTTCATTGATGTAACTCAGTAAATTTAGATCCATTCCTGCTATACATCTGTGGAAATGAGCTGACACTGGGGCTTCCTGGTCTTCTACCACAAGTAGAAAGAACTCAGTTTTCCTTCTTTAATACAAAAAATAATCATCACAATCCCCTGGTTGTTACTCTAGCAGAAGTTCCTCCTAGTTAACTCATAAAAAATCAGATTCAGAATAAAAGGGTATCTGAGTTCAGGTTCAGAACCTTTTTCTTTCAATGCAGTAATGTGACTGATTCCCTCCCCTTCCCCCGGAGGGTGTTACTATATTCATATTTCATCTTTAATTAGCTTCTCCAGGATTGTTAGTTCTTCCGCAAGATTCTTTCCTCTAAGTTCTAATTATAGATACTGGATAGATTAGCCAGTGTTTGATGACCTTTTATAGCCAAATTGACTTCAGCTTCATGTGCACAAAAATCCTAGCTGGGGAAGGAAGAGAAGTTATATCAGACGACTAAAACCAAGTGAAGCACAGCAGCCCTGACCCTGTCCTCCCATGTTGGTACTTTACATCATATGAGCTCCACTAGAGAAAAAACTCACATCACTCATGCAGCAGAAAAGAGCCCACTTATATAAGTAGAAACCAAGAGCCATTAAATAGATATTTAATACAAAGTTCAACTCTTTAACAGAAAAGTTGTCTGTGCTCAAAAAAGAAAAGATACATTGAGCAAAAATTGAGGGCTATCGGTACTGTAATCTGGAATATTTAAAAATGTGCCATGCCAGGCTGCACTAGACCTCAACAACTAAGAGCATATCACTGACCAGCACAGAACTGTTCTTTAAACACTGCCTCAATCTAGTTTTAGGGATACTCCTGAAGAGAACAGGATCCAGCTGCCACAATGTTACTGGAGGGGAAAAAAAAGTGTGTGTGGGGCTACAGAACTTCTACCTTGGAGAAAATACTTTGTCATCCTACAATTTATAGTCTGAGTCTCTCAACCATTCCTGAATAGGCAGCTCCTACTCCTTCCTGGATCTCCAGGGAACCTGTGGACACAGACTTCTCGCACAACGAAAGCATCTGCTGGGAGGAGCCTTCAGCAGCATCTTACTTTCTGCCCACAGAGAAGGTGTGCTACAAACCTCTTGGTCTCTCTCTCATACACACATCTTCTTTCCTAGGGATTTGTGATATGGGAAGGACAGTTCCAAAGTTCCTCTCATCACCTACAACTATAGGGTACTAGAACCATGGAGTGACTGATGTTACTACTGCAGACAAGATTTTCCCCAAGGACCTAAGAACACAGATTTCATTCATTTTTAAATGGATATGTCATTTTAAACAACCTTTAAAGATACCATAAAAAAGACTGCACATGCGTACAGAAACACATAAAACTAGTTGGGGAACTTTGTTGGGTTATCAGTTATGTATTAATAATACATAACTTTGCTCCTCAGGAATAAAAATCTGGTAGGTTTTTTACTACTTAACCAGCAATTAATAAGGTTGCAGCAGTACGAATGACTGACAGTGACATGCTCTGACAGGTTACACATAGTGGGTAATGCCATGTCAGACACCTCAGTATTTATATTGAGATGAATGGCACATAATGTGATGCACTTGCTAACAATGAACATAAATATTAAGTGCTCCCAGCAAAGCCTACTGGTATGATTAATTTGTCCGTAACTCTGTACCCCTCTGCAGTCTTGCCTATCAGCTATTTATTTAAAGGCACATTTCCAGGGAACCCTTATCAAGTGTATTTACACATCCTCCCTGCAAGAGCAGCTTTTGGCAAGTACTTTTTCTTCTGGGAGCAAGATCCTGGAGTCCATAAAGATCAGTCTGGCTTGCAGCAGCTTGGTAAGAGCTCAGGAACCCAGCACTGTCACTATCACACTGTCAGGGCACCCCTACATACCTCTGCAATCTCCTGCAGGTAGAGATGGGCCCTTTCTCCATTCATATCTATTCCCTTGTGGTAGAAGAGGAGGATGATGGTGCTGCATCACCCCTCTCAGCAACTGTGGAGAGTTACAAGGGAAGGAAAAAAGGCTTCCTCTTGGCTGCCCTCCCCCTCCCCGCTCAAACCACTTTATACATCCGGGACCTTCAGAATATGGTTGAGAAATAATTATAGCTGCTCTCTTACCTGTTTTTCCCTTAAATTGTTCATAGTGCTGGTTATTTTTTGTTGGCAGCTGTCAATGCAGCAATAACCATGCTGTGACCAGCCTGTCTAGTGTTTAAGTTGTGGAGAGGGAGGGAAAGATTTTCTACCCAAAGAGAGCCTTTGCTCACCAACTAACAGTTGTGATAATTCACTCCATTTTTATTATTAACTCCATTTATTGAACCAAAGGACAAGCTCTCCAGATATTACTCCAGGCAAAATAAGAGTTTTGGAATGGTTTCAAGTGTTACCTTTGAGATTTTGCATCCTCACTACTTTTTAATACGTAACACACAACTCCAAATATTTAAGTTCCTAAGACAAACAACTGAACAACTGATCATTTTCAGTGGTAACAAGGAAACCACAGACACAGTACCTGCCCTTATTCTCTCAAAAACCTGGAAGGCAGGAGAGATTCGATTAAGTCTTACTATCCAGAATGTCATTCCGCCCATAAGAAGAGGAAGAAGTGCAGGCTTTCCTGTGCTTGCTTTTTATCTGTGTGGTCTCACTGGCCATAGCATTCATACTTGTCTAAGGAGCACAAAAACAAGCTTGGGGTGCCTCCAATTATCAAACATACATATTATATACTCCAAGTATGATTTTATTTCAAACCCCAAATTAAATACAAATTAAGCAAGACATTTTCCTTGTTTAAACAAGAGCATAGTTGGGAAACCATAACTAGGTATCTACTTGAGTAGGGTAGCAATAAGCTGGCAGAGGATAAACCTCTATTGCCAGAGGCCTTCTCTCATTTTGAACAGCCTCTTTATAACCCAGTCACATCTATATGAGTAGCGTATCCTTTATTTATCCACCACTAATCCGTAAGTCTTTATGAATTGAACTCTCCCTTTGAATTTTGTCATTCCTGTTGTCGTATGAATAAAAGAAAGACTCATGCCATGCGTGTGCACAAATAAAGTCAACGCTCATTTACTCACCTCATGTACTGAACTACTTTATGTTTGTCAGGTCTCAGAAAAGTTGTCAACCTGCCATTCAAGTGAATGTTATGGTGTAACCTACTTTTTCAAAGATTATTTACAAGGCAAGGTATTTGCATGAATGCAAATCATGAGATGTTTGGCCTACATTTATCTAACACAGACATATTAAACTCTTCCCCTCTCTCCTGGCACTGACATTTTTCAGTGTAAGATTTCCTACTGGCACAATTACGAATGGTGCTGCATTACACTGGAAAATTAAGGAGCATCACAAGGAAAACCAGAAGGTTGCAGGGCTATGGTGCGTCTCTGCAGGGAGAAAGTATCAACAGCTGTTCAGTGCAGAGGAGATGAGCACATGGTACACTCAAACAACGGGTGTAAGCACACTGGGATACCCAAACAATTGGTAACAAAAGCCAGACAGATTCCTGTGAGATTTAAGCCAAAATTCATGAACCTGAAGTTCACAACATTTAGAGGTTCACTGCTGCTAGCACTTCAACAGCAGGACTCTTTTTAGGTTGTAGGAGGTTCCTCCCTCCCCGAAAACTACCTTACATGTGAGCAAAATCCCCACATCTTCCAGACTGCTCATACCTCATCAGGAAGAGCAAATGCAGGCCAAATTAGCTCTCTACTCATACCAGAGTACTCCACTATCTTCTGCAAATTAACACAGCTATCACCAATGCCTACTGGACGCCTCAACATATGTGGAAGGGCAGAACCCATGTATCTTGCTTTCACCTGCACAAGCTCTACCACCCACACAGAAGATCTAAGGTCAGCAGCACCTAGACATTATACTCAAGAACAGTATGTTTAGCCATATTGAGAAGTCTAATTTTTTGTCACTAAAATTAGCAAACACAACAACCAGCAAGGTTACTGGACAGACAGACACCTCTTACATTTATAGACCTTCCTCTCCTAACAGCCCCCTCCATGGCAGTTGGGGTTGGACTACATGGTTAAAGGCCCCTTCCAACTCAAACCATGCTGTGATTTCCCTCAGGAAAGGCAATAAAGGGATAGTAAATGTATTTCTGATAAAAGCAGTAAGGAAGGTACCTTAATGCCTAGTACTATTATGCAAATCAAACATGAAACAGTGAACAGCTGTGTCCCTCTCCATGTTCTTTCCACCACCTTGCGCTGCTGTTTCATGTCCCTGAAGTCCCTTTTGCCCTGTGATGATGTTCCTACTCTTAGTGACAGAGCTCAAAAACCTTACCGCTTTCTACAGTCTGAATTGACCCTATAAAGAGTTCTTTGAAAACTACTATTAGGATGATGTATGGCCTAATTTTGTTTGCTATAGCATTTAGAGTCAGACTTATGACTGGAGAAACAATCTCCCACTCACTTGAAATGCAGGGAAAGATTTCAGTACTGCAGGAGAAGGCTCTCTGGCTGAAAAGCCATATTTTAAAGTTTACAGCTCCTGCTTCTGGCTCGGCGCTGCTACGGCAGTGAGGAGAGAGCCTGGCAGGGTTCGGCAGATGCTGCCGAGCTCTGGATGCGGCCACTCCAGAACGCTGTTTTAGCTGCTCTACGGGAGGAATCTAGCAGCAGGTTATTACCGTAAGTACCAAGCTGTCATTCCAGCCTTTCTATGGTCTTAAAAGCAGCACGGTTTTATTAAGATAGAAATGACTACGAGAAATCTAGTGCATTTTAGCTTAGGCAATGAGATAAAAGGCAAGAATGCTGTGTAGACCTTTATGGCTGGCAACAGACGCCATGCTATCAACCTTCTCTGTTGCCTTCCACTGTGTTTAATGTGCTAAATTGTGGCAGCAGCACCTCATCTCACACACTCTGGCCTTGGGGCCACAAACAAATAAATCAAGCTAAAGCTGACTCCCACAGCAGACAGGAGACCCCCTTTTCTCTCTTCATTCTACATGTATCTGTTCACATGACGGAACCGCTAAAAGCACTACTGCAAATATGCATCGTACTCTGCATGAAAACCAATACTGATTTTACAAATGAAGACAGGATGGCTGAATCTGCGTCCACTTCTGAATGCTTCAGTTTATACATCTATGCAGAGGATTTTATATATATTTCAGCATGATTTTAAAAATACTAAGCATCAGTTTCAGAAATGGCTTATACTTGGACCCAGCTTCAGCAATGTTCAAACACGCTGTTAGAAGCCATGAACCAGGTTCTCCAGAATTAGGAAGTGGCTTTAAAACATGATTTTCAAGGCTGGCAAAATGTCCTATTGTTAATAATATACCTCAGACAAATCCAATCAAGGAAATCAAAATAAGCTAACCATTGTTTAGATATGCATCTAATTCCTTTATATACAACCACGACTTTTCAGCATGCAGTAAGAATGCACACGCAAGTGTCATTTAGTTTAGCTTCACCTTCTTTCAAGGTACCTTTTTCAGCTAAGGAACAGAATCTGGTTTTAAGCACATACAAAACTAAAGTGTTTAGCACTGCTTCTGCAGATTTTTAACCACCCTCAAGCATGTGGTGACTGTGGCTTACACAATGTGTATGGTTGATTAATTTTAAACTAATCTCTGGTACTGTTCTTACTCCAAGCAATTTTAGAGGTGCCCACTCCCATTACCACACTGAAAAGTCACTTCCTGACTGCAAAGAAGATGCTTGGATATCATGCAAAGAACAGAAATATCCTACTCAGTGCACTACCAGAGCTGCTAATGAACTTTCAATTTCCTACCATGGAGACTGCATCTTGCCACAAAACCTTACATGGGTGAAACTCCTGAATTCATACATACAACACACCCTGCTTCCTAAGATAATGATGTACTTGTTTAGTTGATACTAGAACCTTTGATCCAGCCAACCACAGCACATACGTGATCTCAAAATGTCACACTTCATAACTCTTTACCGTTCTCACCCTCTCTCCCTCCCCTCTCAACACCAGCTCCCTGCTGCGAGCAAGCCATCACTTCCATAAGTGTTTTACAGGCAGCTGGTGCAACAGACACAGCGCACCCAGCTCCAGCAGTGTGGGCAACACAGCACCCCAGGTGACAAACACTGCATTTAAAACCTCTGAACTCTGGTGCAAATCCACATCTGTACTAAGCACCCAAACACACAATACAGAATATGCTTTTTCTCATCCACTGGGAAGATCCACAGAGATAAAATAATTTCCTTGTAGAATTAGTACAAGTTGGCTTCGTAACTTGATGGGTTTCAGTGCAGTCTGCACATGTTCCCTTCAGAAAAGCTCCACAGCAATCCACACCACATTATCCAGAAAGTTGGTACTGACTGGACTGTTAAAAGACTTCAGCCTTAGAGAGCTTTTTATTTACTGTTTTGTTCCTTTCTTGTTTTACTTCAAAAGTTTTCCCAGCAGCTCTAATCTGTGACAGAATATTAAGCCGCAAAACACCTCCTGTAGCTTTGTTGGTCACAGTTACCGATAAGATTTGATTCCTACTGTTCTTAAAAAGCAAGCAACAGGCTTCACCGGGGCGTACATGACCTTTCCAAAGCCGCAGCCTGGTAGGAATTGCGTCGATTGCTCTAACCTGCCAATGAACAAGAGCTGTAGAGCTAGCAGGAGAACAAGTTCTGATGCCTGTAGTTAAATAACAGCACCTCAGGAGAGCACATTTATGAAATACCTGAAGGGCTGAAAGGTCACTCACAACGAATCTTCCCTTTCTCAGGAGCAGAAACTGCCTTCTCCCAGATACTGCTCTGGCCGGGGCAGGTTATATTGCAACAGCCTGCATCTAAAGGGGTCCAGTGTTTCGGAAGAGGTCTTTTTATAGATGAGGGTTTTTTCCATAATTATACTTCAGGCAACACTAAACTTTTGGCAGAAATTAATAAATCCCAGGGGCTTGAACCTCTTTAAGCCAGTAGTGAACGAGACCCTCTCACCTTCTCATACAGCTTCATGGAGGTCTCACACACTGTCTTCAAGGTCCCCAAACACCACCCACAGCCATCAAAGCTTTTGTCCCCTCAAACATCGCACAACTAGAATTTGCAAGCCTTCTAAAACTTACCACACCATGCTAGGAATCAAAGCATTCTTCCCACAGGTTTAACCACAATGGCTGTGTACAATCACAAAGCTGTCTTCATGCCACACAGCAATGGCCTAAACTTTGACAGCCCTGAGCTCCCATCAAACTCACTCTGTTGCACACTTTACTGCTAACTCCTGCAAACTCTTAGTAGCTCCAGGATAGATCCATGGGTTGTATGTGAGTCAAGTAACACCTTGTTGAGCAAAACCTGACTATCAGAAAAATCTAAGAGAGCAGAAGTCCTCAGCTGAAGTCATGTGTGGTGCCCTGAGCCTGCACAGCAGGTAGGAGAGCACAGGCATAAAAAAAGCTGTTGCATTTTTAAGCCTTCTGAGACACCATGCTGAACATCACAACAGTCAAACACACACTGGAGCCCTTGTCCTTGAGCAGAGTTTTATCTTACCTTCCCTGGACGCTGGTGCAGCAGCCCACTCTCCACATGCCTCAAGGGCCATAGCGTGAGTCCTCCAGCCTGTCTCATGCTTTGTTTTCTCTCCTGTTTTCGTGCTGCTCTCCTGCTGCTTCAAGGTGCCTCCCTACCAGTCCAAATGACAGATGAAAATCAAACTGACACCAGGTGTCTGTTTGCACACAGTCTAGTCTTTAGATACTTCAACAGATCTTAAGAAAAGGCACATTTAGCCCTTCCTACACTTAGTCCAAAGGAAGGGAGTTGGGATGGATATCAGTATCAGTATGTCTGGTGTGATGCTTCCTGAACTGTACCCATCCTTCAGCATAACAATAGGAACATCCAAAAGCTAAACAGTATTTTCTCTCTACCATGAGCTGGTTTACTGCCAGCTTAAAGTGCAAGTGTGTCAAAAGCAGATCTTTTCCTACAAGCAATATGAGCTTGAAGTAACTCAAATCAAATGTTTTTCCTTTTTTTTTTTTTTTATTTTCTCAAATCTGCCATCCTTGACAACTTCCCTCCCTTGTTTAAAAGCTTTTCTAATCCAGAACGGCATAGGAAACACAGTGCTGTGAAGTGCAGACAGTGAAGTCTAGCTAGGTAATTTGGCAGTAGTCTTACAATAACTGTTTTTTCAAACCCATAAGTACACTTTCCTGATGTTCCAGTTAGTATATAAAAAATAAAGCTTAAACTGTATAACTTCTATAAAACCTTAGAGCAGCCGATGCACTCCTTGGCACAATCACACATTTCAAAAATGGGATTTTTATCACAGTATTTCATTTCCAGTCAATCGAGGTCTGCATTCATAGATCATTTTTCACATACATTACTCAGCCATTGCTCTTTCTATCTCCAGTCTGGTAAATAATTTTGTCTTGTGCAAAGGATGCAAGGGCAATGCAGCCAAGATGAATTCTTGCATTAGTTTCATAGCTGAGATGACAGTGACATACAGCAAGATATTAGAGCACTACAGTATCAGGAATGTACAGTAAGCCCCAGTAAAGGATGTAGCCTAGAGTTTTATAGCCTCAGTCCCAGGAAAACAAAGATAAAAGGTACACTTCCACTGTAACATACAGCCAAGTTTAGTAATTCAGAATAATACACCACATCAATTAAATTTAACCTACCGATTCATCATCTTCCTGGAGCCAAGCCAGGTGCCTTTGATGACAGCTTGGCCTATTTCACGCAGTGCAACACAGATCAATAAGGAGTAGATGGTGCCCATGTGTCTACCTAAATAAAACAAAATATAGCTTAGAGTTATTAAACTGTTCTACTGCTTCCAAACAGACATCAGTATTATATAATGTAATCCAGGTGACGTAGGAGAGGAGTTTGGCTATTGAAAGTGCTGTGATTATTTTGCTGCTGAAAGACTGCTGTGTTTTTCTAAAGGGCAGCAGGATATAGCTTCCAGCAAGTTCCCAGTTACAGGGAGCACGCTGGTGTCAGTTTTACGGCCAGACTAGATACAGCTTAAGAGCCGTGCGCAGCCAGTCTCTTCTGAGCAAAGAATATTCTGGTTTTGTATTTTGATGGTAAATCCTCGTTTCTCTTTACAGGTATTAATCCAAACTCAATGAAATCAGACACAATTATAAGACAGAGAACAGGTTAAACCATTCTTTCTTCCTCCCATCATTTATGCCTACAGCCTTATCAGCATTCAAAGCCACATCAGTTTATCTAACAATACAAAAAAATTTAAACAGCTAATGAATTCTGTGCATGGCCAGAACTACTTTAATTCAAATTTGCCTTATATTGAGTTCCCTCAGCTCAGCAAAGAAGGCAGCTTAATATGCAATTAAGGCTCTCTGCACAAGTTGATCTACCTGCTACATAAGATGTTAGCATTATATCAAAAATCATAAAAGAGAAGAAATCATGCAATGAAGGTGATGGAGAGGCATAAAGTTTATGCAAAACAGATTGCATCTAAGTCTCAGATTCACCTTCTTCCGGACTGTGAAAATGCCAAACAGCACATGGAACATCACGGCAGTCAGGTCACTAAATGAAACAGAAGAACTACTTCAAGACACAGAGCTTTAGCAGAGTGACTGCTGAAATCCCTTCATAAGAGACCCATACTCTTCTGTTCTTATTTGTACATTTATAATCGGTGTCATAACCGTATATATAAATAACAAAGAAAGTGTCTTGCAATGGTAAGTAATCCATACAAATTCTATCACAGTAATAAACTCTCTCAGAATTTTATCCTCAGGGCTCCAGATAACCTCATCCAGTGAGGAATTCAATAACTCCATCAGTCAGAAACCAGAGAGCGGGGTGTTAACTGAGTTTGGAAGTAACGCTAATGAAACTCTACAGATGCAGCTTCTCAAATGGAATTAATTTGATGAGAATGGAACCCTGAGAATCATTTCAGGCTCATTTTTTTGACATCGTTCAGAGTTAAAATACTTCCAAATTGATATGCTGGAAACGCTAGCGACTGCTTTGATTTTCTAATCTAGTATCTTTGCGGATACAAACCTGGAAGACAAAAAATTATAGGCACATGGCAGTATTATTTAATCTAACTTGGTCTGCAGGCTCAAAACACTTCCATCTAAATACCTAGGGAATTAACCATACTTAGTATTACTATGACTGAGTTTTAATAACCTGATATTAAAGCTGGAAGAGTTGGAGGAGGGAGACTTGAAAACTGAGCTACTCATTTTCTCTTTCAAAGACTTGCAAGTTACTCTGAGTCTTCAACACAGTAAGGACATTCAGTCATAGCAGATACCAGTTCGGTGGATATTCTATAAATAGGATAAAGTAAAAATGAAGATGCTCCTTTCTTCCAAATAGCTTCCAATTACTGCATGTTAAAAACAAAAACAATGCCTCCCTTCCCCCCCAAAAAAACAACAAAGCAAAACACAGAAACAAAAGCACTTTGCAATGAATACAACACTTTTCCAAATGCAGCCTGTTCTGTAAGTGACAAAGACAGCATCTTTCCACATGGCAGTGAAAGACCTCTGAAGGCTGGTGAGATGGTGAGCCCTGACCTAGCAGGACCATAATAGCTTTACCAGCAGATTACCTCTCTAACAGCAACAGAAAATAGTTTGGCAAAGGCAAGCCAGGCCTCAAAGCAGGGTTAATAAACTGTGAGCAGGTTTTTCAGGGTATGTTGCCATGCTAAGAAGCAAACCAAACCAAAACATTGTCTTCGTGCAACTTAGAAAGCCATATAACTTTAGGCATTTATCTTCGATGCGAACAGCCTATGAGAAGCATGTCTCATGCATCTATACAGAAAAAACACAGGCTTCTAAACTGAGCTGGTCTGAATCTCACCATCACCTAATGCCATCAAACAAAATCACAATAAAAAGTACCAAACTATTTGGATTTCTTATTGATCGGTCTCCTGCTGTGAACGGGATAATTTTCTTCCTTGACCTCAGTACAGGGAGTTATTTAGAAACTTTTCAAACTCCATCTTTCCGTTATTCAGAGACAGATTTGAATTTATTGAACAAGAACTGGTTTTTACAAATGCTTTTTTTTGTATATTTTTCCTTGCATCTTGCTTTGCTGTTCTTTCCCTCCCTTCCCAAGGTGGATGTGAACCTCAGGCTGCCTGAGCAGGTTACTAATGTTAAACAAAACACATCAGCTTGCCATGTCTGTCTCAGCAGAAAGTCAATATCCACTCCAGAAGCAATCAAGCACCCAAGCATGGAGGCTATAAGCAAAAGCCTGTAAAAAATGTAGTAACAAAGCCTGAAACTGGTGTGAGTAAGGGTTTTCTTGTAAACCTGCAGTTGAAATCAACTTTATCTGAGAAATTACAAAGGCTTTGATCAACCTGAACTGAATTCTGGGATAAAGAGCCCAGTGCATGGCTAAGTGAAATTTTGAGCCATGCAATGCACAAGTATCTTCTACTAAGTTTATTAAAACTCTAGCAATAAAGTACTTCTGTAACTTTTGCAGCTCCAAATCTTTGATGCACTCAGAAGTTTAGCTGAACCACATCTTAATACCTTTCCTGCTTCTATAAATGCAAACAGTGAGAAAAACATTTGTTTTCTAGCAGCACGGCTTTGAAAAGCTTTACCCAAAATATAAACTCATTTCACATGGGTCACTGAACATACACTGGATGACAAATGCTTTTTATCACTACCGATCTCATGAAGTGTCTCAATGAAGAAACATCTAAGTGCAGAACAACACTATATGCCCTACAAATGGCCCCCAGATAGACTGAAAAATAATGTAGCCAGCCCAGCAAAGACTGAATCTTCACCCTATGAAGGCAGAAATGCTTCCCTCCTTGTGAAAAATCTACAGAGACTAAAAACGCCATAGACTTAAAAAATAATTTGTACAATAATAAAGATTCCAGATAAGTACTGCATAATTTCACCCTTAAATAAGTAAACTTGAGAAACATTTCCAAATCTGGGAATCAGGTGGTGATTGTCAGTGCTACATGCTGAGAATCAGAATGGACAGGAAATTGTTTCTGTACTTACTCACATATATACAATTCTTACCATTGAAGGATACAAGCAACTGTGCTCTCAGGTACATGCTGAGGTACAAGAAATTGATTTAATTTCTATTTAATAGTGTTTTGTTTCTTCAAGGGGAATGGCCAAACTAATTTTGATGTAATTTATCTAACAATCCAGCCTCCTCAAAACACTTTCCATTCTCAGTCATGCAGTGCTCCCGGCAAAATAGTAGGGAAAAAAAAGAAAAGAAGGAAGCACAGAATAAATCTCATTAGGAAGAATCTGACAAGGAAATTCATCTCAAGGAAACACCAACTCCTCATGCTTTCAGAATATGTAAGTATTTTGCACTGAGAAAATCACTAAATTGTTCATAAATGCAATAAGTATTTATACATTGCATGCTTAGGTAATTGAGGAGCACACATGTCAAGAGAAAGGCTTGTTCAAAAGTAATTTCAAGAGATTATCAAGAACAGTAGCTATGGTAGAAACAACATTATATGAGACCAGTTATCATGGAAATACCTATCAGCCCAAAACAAAACCACCACAAAAAACAACTTCAGCAGTTTAAATCAGCGCCTACAAGCAATCCCAGGCTCCAAATTAACTCCAATTTACAATTATTAATCCCAGAATGAGACAGCCATCTTGCACACATGCATGACAATTCTTGAACTCATGATTTTTTAAAGCCAAATTTCTGTCTCAACAGCAGAATTTAATCTCTCTTATTTATGGCTCCCTCAATTCCCGAATTAGTTCGCAACTGAAGCAGAGCAGCATCTACAGAAGATGATGTATCTTCCCACACAACAGAGTGCTGGGCTCCCCTCCTTCCTGCCACATTGGTGTCATGGCATTGCAAGGTCATGTTGATTTGTAGCACCAGAGGACTGCAGAAGCCTCAGGTGGTTGAGAAGCTTTAGCTTCCAACCAGAAGCTTGCTGAATTATTTCTAAATTTACTACTACAGCAAGCAGCTGCCAAATGGCCTCACTGCCCATGGCCCAGAAAAGCAGAGAACAACGAATTAAGTTTAGAAGAGATGCAAAGTTTCTGTCTTGCTAGGTGAGACATTATCATCACATTTGCAGGATTATTTACTTTCTAGTGACAAAGGTGCCACCCTTGCAGTGCCAGATCACTCTGGAGAACATGAGAAAGATGACAATTTTCCAAGAACAGGTTCATTACTAATCTGTATAGTAAGTGACAGAATACTAGAATACTGATAGTAAAAATAAAGATTCTCTTTAAGACTTATTTTGAAGAAAAGAAAGTGTATTTCTGAAGCTTTAGTCAGCAGTTGTTAAAAGGATGCAAAAGGCAAATCCTGAGTTACATTACTTAAGACACTGAGGGGCTATGCAATGGATCACTTACAGGATACACACCTGGAACCACAAATACCCATTGTTAGTTCACTCCTCCGCTAACCTCTGCCTTCGCTTACTCAACTGTAAAATGAAACTGCAATTTCTTACAATCTTAGCTGATACGTGTTGAGAATTGTGATACTTGAGAGATACCACATAGTATCGGTGTGAGTCGTGGTTGTGACTGTACTGAAACACAGTTTGCGAGGACAAGGAGTGAATGCGTCACCAATGCATAAGCAATGGAAGTCCAAATGACTTGCTGCCCTTACCAGCTCATTTTATTGCTAATGTCCGAGGATGTAAGAAATGTGCTTCACAGTGCAGGCAAGGAGCATGGCCCCACCTGGAGCCTTTGGAGAAAGCACCTTAGGGACACAAAGGCAACCTCCAGGATTTCGGAGTCAGGGGTACTGGGGATCCAAGACCCATGATACACCCACAACATGCTCCTCCCTCTTGCTATATAATGCCACTTGCCATTATTTTTTAAATAATTAGCTGCCAAACTTTTACAAAGTAATTTATTTTTATTTATATGTACATATTATATTATACATATATATTTTTATTTATATATACAAAGTATTTTATTCATCTTAGGTATTTTTGACAGGTTATGAACAACAACCCCCCAAAAATTTAACTTGAGTAAGACTCTAACTAACCTGGAAATGAACAAACAAATAGAAAGCTTGCTAAAAGCGATGTGTAACTCTAAAAATCTTCATACTAGCATCCAAAAAATGCAGAATGAAAACCATGTCATTTGGTGCTCCTTAAAATTGTGCATATCTACTAAAAATTACTCTGAATGTTCATATTTTTATCACATTAAAAAATTATACTAATAAAATATCAGGTTTGATATATTTATACTGAGCTCAAATCACTAACGCGTCTATTAAAGAAAGTGCTACTTAGTTGGGTCGTTTGGGTTTTTTTAGAAAAGACTTTTTTGCCTTTGGCAAGCTGAATTAGCAGTCTCGCAGAGACTGCAAGAGAGTGGATTTAATGTGTGAAAGAAATTAACACAAGTCATGTTTGCAAATAAAAACCTGAAATGGATCAAACAGTAAATACTCCCCAGTTTAAAGTCATGAGACAGAATTGAGAAATGACCCAAATTATCCAGGTAAGCTCTCTCATCAACTCTCAGTATTGTGACAAATATTTGAAATCTGCAGCTGTTCTCACTAAAGGAAAACTGGGAAAGGAGCAGGTCAGGCCTGTGAAGGGGTCTTAAAGCTAAATTTAAAGGTTTTATTCTCCCATGGAGTGTGACCGGTCAATGCTACCACTGCAGCAATGCTTCACTGTGCCATCAGCAGGTGCAGCCTCTCCAGCTCCTACTTGCTCCTCAAACTGCAACTGCTTTATTTCCTCCTGCCATTTCCTTTGGCAATAACCTTTTCTACTGTGAGATGGGCCTAATGAAAACAGCACAAACTTGAGCCCCTTAGGCAAACCAAAGTCCATCCCAAATAACACTCATACAAACATTTCATATTTACCAAATTCAGCAATGCTGTGTACTGCAGTAATAAAAGCTTCATCTTTTGCACCTTGCTTCCAGCATGCCTATTATGTTACCCTTTGATATATCATATTCTTCTCACCTACAATGTATTAAAAGTCTCTCCTACTAGTGCTGCATTTTTTTCCTCTTAAATGAGGTGTATGAAACAAAGGACATCAGTGACAGTTATCTGGTATTTTTGCTTTCTCAGTCATAAAGGAAGTTTTCCAATATAACTCAAATCTCTGTTCTCAGTAAGCCCAGATCCGCAGTTTATGAATACCAGACTTGTCTGTTATTCACTTGTCCCACAGATTATCCACAGCTGCCTGGAAACAGCTCTTTCTTACCTGCAGTATCCCTTTCCCCATTCACTCTAGTAGTGCCTACTTCTTCCCTTTTCCTGCTACTTATTTGGAGGAATTACTTCATTTTTCACTCTGTGTAATTTCAAACACCTCTTCTTTTATTATGCTTTGCCCACAGCATGTTTCGTTTCCTGCTGCAAACAGTGAGGACCTGTACAGCTATTTAAAACACATGAGTTTTACAGGCTTGGCCGTTTTCTCCTTTATCTAAGGCAAAACTACATAAAGCCTTTGCTTGCTTCACCATGGCCAGCCCGGGTTGCTCATTCCCACTACAGAAACCAGCCCTGGGAGCCTTTTGCCTTTTCCACTGGCTACTCTTATCTCTGCCTCATTCTTCTAAAAGATATTCCCACCAGCACGCTTCCCTGTGCGTCTCTCCTGCCTCTTCAAAGTGGTTTTTCCTCAGTTCCCTTCCCTGTTTGATGCAGGCCCCTACAGAGCAACATGCTACACTGGGAATGCAAAAAGCCCATTCCCATGACAGAGCCAGAGCCTCACCTGGAGACTTTCAAGCACGACCAAGAAGTACAGCAAGGACAGCACACACATGATCCTGTCTTTTTTGAGGCAGCACTGACTGACCTTAGTGACACCAAGAAAGAAAGACAGAGAACTCAGTAACTGCATGCAATACTGAGTAAGCACACTGCAAACAGAGTAGGAACAAAAGAACCAGGTGTAAATGAGCTTTAAATCGCATGAGCTTTTCCGAAAGCTTTCTGTAGCATGCACTGATCTCTAAAGAGGCCTGTAAACATAAGAAAGGGAAATCCCCTTTTTTCCACAATTTATTCAAATTATATAAGTAAATTCTTTAAATCTGACTGGACATATGACTTTATCAGGCAAAATAATTTGAGAGAGATCTTCAGAGATTTATGACCAAAAGAACTGGAATTTTTTGCAAGCTTTAAGCCTGTGAATTGATGGCTTTGGACCATCTGCTTTTCTGCAGAAAGCTCTTCTGCTTTCAGAAAGAAGCACATTTAAATAGAACAAGAGACTTAAGATCAAATCCAGGAAAGGAAGGTATCCATAATGATAAAATCAATCCAAATGAGAAGACTGCAGAAAGCCTGTGTGCGACAGAACAGTTCCAGTTCAAATGACAACATATCAAAAAAGGTGCTGAGATTCTAAATATGCCAGAGAGATTGATCTTTAAAACCACTGAGCAAAGAAAGAGAGGAGGCCCCTGTGACAGAACGTGCAGGAACAAAGTGGTCTTAGGGTACACATATTAGCTACTCACAGGGAGAAGGAAGCTGGATCTATATCCAGGGATGACATACTCAGTTTAACAACTACAACAGAGCCATAGTGACAGTCAAGAAGCCGGGTATGATAAAGATAATGCATGGAAAACTTCCAAGGTCTAGTGACCATGGTAATATTAGCTTTAAAATTTTGAGGCTACTATTTCAGAAAAAGCAATTCAAATGCATTAGGGCCTTTAAAAAAATCAGCACTTGAATGTGAATGACAGAAAACTGATTGTAATCAATTATTTTCTACAACAGTTGGGAATGGAGCAACAAAAAAGCATTTAGGTAATCGGCCCACAAACATTACCCAAGTAATTTTACATGAATTAAATCATGCAAACCATAGTCACAATTCATGCTGAAAGTTCTAGGATTTGAGTTTTGTAGCTGTCTCAGTGTACACCTAAAGCTTCATGAAACCTGTGAAAACCAATAGTGAATAAATGAACATACACATAAATATTTGTCATAAAGCAGAAAAGTTCTTTACTAGTATTTAGCCCTCGGATGGATGAGGCCAACACCAGACAAAACAGGAATGTGCAGAAGAAAAGCAAAATCAAACTTTAAATTGCAGACCACTTATAGGCAATACTCCTTTTCTTCTAGGAGGGCTTGTAATGCAGAAGCCTGTTCCCATTTTGATTGTCTGGGCCTGGCTCTCAACACCAACGACCTCTTTTGCAGTAATCTGGTAGATTTAAGGACCTCAGCAGAAAACAGACGTATTACAGACCTCTCGTCAGTGCAATTTACCCAGCTATGTTCTCAGATTTGAGTCATAATATTTAATACCTCATCCATACAAAATATCTGTGAAAAAAGATTAAAATAAACATAATAGAAATGGAAAGTCTTATTTCTATGGCAGCACTGATGATAATAGAAGCCTCACAAATAATTGTAACATCGTTCTCCTCTGCAAGCCCACTCACAGTTTTTTGTGCTGCTATCAAGGACAAACAAATAAGAGAAACCAGAAGGAATCCAGTTTCTAAGCAACGCTGTATTTCTATACCCCACTCAGGCTCTGGCAGAGGTTTATCTTGCTCCAGGCTCTGAAACAGGATACAAAAGGTATGTGGCACTGTCTGGGAAGGACAGTCCAGCTTTCGATGGCACCTTCTTAAATCACATTCCTCTCAGCCTGCTATTACTAGCCCGTATGATGAAAATCATTGCTCTCACTTTTTTTCAAACCTTTGTGTTTCTCATCTATCTGCCCAACAGAGCCATCAGGGCAGCAATCAAACCTTTCTGCTGTTGCACAATGCCAGGCAAAAGGAAGTCCTGAACGCAAAGGGAGGGTCTCTGATGCTACTGTAATACAAAACGTTAACAGTAACAAACAGCTGGAACACACACACAAATGATTCTCCTCCTGCCAGCACCTACATTTGGCATTTGTTCTTCTGAACACTCTTAACCTGCAGCGAACAGAATTACTCCTGCAACCACAGCTGGGCTGAACTGCAGCACTGCCACAGACCAAGAGCATACATGGGGCCATGACATGAAGAATCACCCTGCGCACAGGAGAATCACCCAATACATCCAAATTTATCAACTGCATGACGAGCTGATCCACCTCTCACATGATATTTACATGGACCTATAGAAACAAGAATATCTGCCATCTGCCTAGGAAGGTATGGCATACCTGAAAACATCCAGATGACCCAAACCCCTTAAAAATCGCATTTGCATAGTTGTCACTACAGCATTTCTCACACCAGACACCAAAGCAGTGGTATATACCACCATACAACACTGTTACAGGACAATGAACCAAACAAAAAGTTGGGTTTTGCGAATAAAGTCACACACACAAAACGCACCCCCTAACTGCATAAAGCTCCATGAGCAATTTTGCAGAAGGATTTTGTAGTCATCGTGTAGTTCTCCAGTGGTAATATTTTTCCATCTGTTATAGAGCGTATTTCCATGCCCAAAGGCACAATACACATTGCCACGTGCCAGAAGGGATGTAGGATTCTTGCTTTGCACAAATCTGCCCATTGATCTTAATGGGATATGGCAAAATGCCAATAGTTCATGTACTGAGACATCTCAAGGATTCTCAGCTGAACAGCTTTTTAAATCGTAAAAAACCCTACTTCAAGTCATATTTAGAGTTGAGTATCACCAGAGTAACAACTTTTTCAGCTATACAATGTTATTTATAAGCCATATGCAATGCAAATTTATGACAGCTGAAGTATAAAACCGTAACTATACAAATAATAACCACATATAAAAGTCTACCCTTTGACCTCAGTACAGTTATTTCACTCAGAGGAGTACTTTTATGAAGGGTTTATTTGTTCTGGCCTCACTTCTAATGATGGTCTGCTATAATCACAAATGGATATGGAGTTGATTTGAACAATTTCTTTTGCTCCTATTTTAGTGGGATCTACTTCCAAGTATCAGCGCACAGAGTCTAAGTTGTTCCACTATTTGACTTTTACCACAAGTAGAAAATTCTCTCCAACCAAAATTTCTCCTATTTTATGTTTTTATAGCAAAACCTTCCATTACTAAATGGAAATTATCACCTTACTATTAATGTAACCATTCACCTATTGCAGCAACTGAACAGATATAATCAGTGAGTCTGGATTCTCTCTGGTGAAAAGCACACACACTCCCCGACACCCAGAGAGATGGAATTTCAGTTCTCACCCTGGTTTTCAGGAACACTTCGCACTCCTGCCTTTCCAAACTACATCAACAATCCTGCAGCATTCCGCTACAAAGGATTAGCACCAAAGAAACACATATTTAACATCTAGGTAGATGTTTTCAGCACAGGCAAAGCTCAGCACTTTCAGAGTTCACCAGTAATATCTTTAACCTAGTCTAGATGAGCCAGTCTTTCCAGCGGTTAAAGGTAATTTAGATGAAATGCTAATTTATATCTGGATACCTCTTGTGAGCAGCTTGTGCCAAATTGAATATGGTGCTTTTGTGATATGGGATTACAGACAAAAGAATTAAAGTGGTACCTAATTAATTTCAGTTAATTTTATTTAAAGACATACAGCTGCATGCAAACTAGCTTCCCAGCAGTAGAGGAATGTAATAGCATTTCATTCACAAAACTACTGAGTCGCCATAGCATGTTCAAATTACAGATGCATTACCAATGACACAGATCCACAACTGTGTATCAAAGCAGCACCCCTGTCCCCCATTTCAGCACAGCTTGTGAGAGCATCCTGCTGTCTGCTCAAAAAGCCACTTCAAGTGTCCATTTTAGATGGGCAAGAAATAACAACTGCAATGGAAATTAAAGGTATTAAAAATACAGTTTCCAAATTGCTCTGTATTATCCTTACAACAGCTCTGAAGATCCACTGAACAGTGCAGATTCTTGACACAGTCTCAGACAGCTTTACTGTCCCAAGGCACAACCTTCCTGGCTGTCACTGGACTCCATGTACATTCAATGTGGAGCCAAATAAACCTCTGCTATAAACAGCAATGGTGCTTGCACACATACTCACTGAAGGGATGTTTCTGTATGTTAAAACATCTTTACTCTGCTGCTGCATGTGTTATCTGAACCGCTTGGTTTCCCATGGGAATTTTACTATAACAAACTTCTCCCTCCTTTTGCACAGAAGACCTACATTTAATGCAGTAGCACTACTCAGGGACTGTGAGACACCAGGGACGTGCTGGCACTGCCAGGAACTGACTCTTTGGTGGATCAGCTTTGCTAGCAGGCGGTCTGGAGAAAGGGTTATACAGTACTGGAATCTGCCACAAAATAAAAAGCATCTATTTAAGTACGCTCACCCTGGCTTCATTTCTGGTCTGTCAATGAAGAAAATGGAGAGCTGGATGCTGAGTGCTTTTAAAATAGTGATCTGGGTCAAATGCCAAGGCCAGCAACCCAGCCTAAATTCTCCTCCGGACTTTCCCTGACCTCCCCATTTGCAAGCCCTAAATGTACCAATTTCTTTCCAGCACAGGAAATTAAATGTACTTAAAAATGATTACCTATGCCAAAAGTTACACTTCTCTTTTAATGCACATTAAAGATGTTATAAAAATGTGCAATACTGAAATAGGAAGCCGGGTCTCCACTGAAAATTGATAGCAAGAGCTTGCTGCATTCTTTCATTTCAACATGGTGCTACCAGTTCTCTTTTTACATAAAAATACCATTGCAGAAAGTCAGTTCCTCCCTACCCTCACAGAGGTTACAAAATGTAACTGTTCAGAGATGTCTGGCTCCTTATTTTGAATGTCACCAAACCACAGCATTAAAGTTTAGTTATATCCTTGTTCTGTACATGCCAAAACACTTGCTCTCAAATCAACAGCTCTTGTTTATTCTGCTCTTAGTTTACTAAGTTCTGAACTCACAGATGGTTGCAGTAAGTTTAGTTTACAGAGTAAGCACTGCAGAAGAAAAACTACAGTAATGAACAAAGTCTTTAGTAAATCATGCTTCAAGGAGATTGATAACATCTAATTTTCATGAAGAATGCAGTAAACCCCTCTTACCTGTCACATTCGTGCACTCACAGGTATTCATGGTAATCTCAGTTCATTTGGATAAACTGAAAACATAAACCTGATAATTTAAATTGCTGCTTTAAAATATGCAAATTTTGTCCAATAATTTCTTCTGCAGAGTACAATAAACAAGCAGTAGGTTTCACAAGTCAGTGTAAGTTAAATTTAAGCTAGTACAGTAAAACTAGCATAACTGCAATGTAAATCCCTACATTTGTACAAAAGTACATTATTTCAATAAAGTATGAATACCTTAATAAGAAGCCAACAAAACAACACCAAGCCGCATTTCTACTTATCTGGATTATTAATTCAGCTCTTTCCCTAGTAGAACTAGATTGGTTTAGAAAATAAGTAAAGGTTAAAAATTCAGGTCATACTATAGCAACTTTCTCACGCAAAATGATACAAGAAATGAGACCACCAAATTAAAACCATGCTTACAAATGGGCACATACATGTCATAGAATCACAGAATGGTTTAGGCTGGATGGGACCTTAAAGCTCATTCAGTTCCAACCCCCTGCTATGGGCAGGAACACCTTCCACAGCTTCTCTGGGCAGTGTCTTCTCTGTCTCTGGAACCATACATTTGCATTGCACAGGACAGATATATTGTGATAAAGAAATAATCACTGGGAACTTACCTTAGGAATACCTTGAAGTAAACTATTTTCCAACCATAAAACAGTCATTAAATTTATTTACAGCTTATACCACAGAGCATATGCTACAGGGTTAAAAAAACCTTACCAAGGAAGAAAAACAGCATGGAAATTTCCTGGAATATTGATGTTTCCTGCCATTTTCCAAGCTTAGAAATTTTCTACTTTCATTAGATTTTAGTTACCCAGGCAGTATAAGTGATGTAGTACACTGTAAATTACAACAGTAGCATTAGAATGTGAAATAGAGGTCAGTATTACACTTCTGTGCAGACAAGAAGACGTCTTCATTTAAGGAAGGACTGATTAAAGAAGGAGCAGAGCATCTGACATCTCAGAGGAGAAATAAGATTTACCCATACATTGCCTAATGTCAGGGTGGGGAGCAACAGGGAAGAACCATGAACAACCAAAATACATGGCCTTTTTTGAAACCTGTCCATTAAAAATAGAATATCAATAAAAATGGCAATGACGGTCTCTAATACAAGCTGTGATAGCAGGACACAGATCTGCTTGGGTGTCAAATTTTATCATGGCTATCAAATACCAAGCTGAATACCTTTTAGTTTCACAGGACTGAGCGGTTTCTCCCCCTTGTCAGTAAATTCAAGGGTAATATTTGTAACATTTGAGGGGGCTTGAAAATATCCTCCTGGGAGGCGTGATCAGGTTATAGTTCTGCATTTCTGCTCTCCTCCTTTAATTAAGATCTTTAATGTCACCAAAATATGTTTAACTTAAATTCAAATCAAGGATTTGCTACTGAGCTGCATTTGGTATTTATGAACTTCAGACAGAACAGGCAGTAAGGCTCATGGTTTATTGTTGGTTTAAGCTTATTGTAATCTACAAAATATGATCAGTTATCATGGCAGCTTTAAGCATTTAAAGAAAATTCCATTTTTCTTTGTCAAACACTTTCTGTGATACGAGGAGATGTTAGACACACAGACTGAGTCATCTTCTCATTAACTCAGCCAAGCATATACATCTTTCCCCATCCTCTCCTTGAATTTATGTTATGAAAAGATACATATTTTGAAGCAAATCATTTTCTCTGCATGTTAAAAACAAAAAGAAGTTGGAGACTGAGAAGGGGAGAAAGCGAACAGCTGAAAGTAATCTGAATCCCAGAATATATTTAAAGGGAAGAACGATGTATTTTTTGTTTGAGAGATAAGTCATATTGGGCTTATCAAAAAAACAGTCCTTGGATGTCACAGTTTGCATGTGGGCTTGAAGATAAAGAAACGATGCTGCTTCTGCTCGCTAATCCTCCAAATGAGCAGCTTTAAAATACTTGTATGGATTTATGATCAGAAATCAGGTACATTTGGTTTTTTAGTTAATTACATTCAGAATATTTAAGAAACCCATATATTCCAGTGCTTTCTGAAAATAAGAAGGCGCAGTTCTAGCACTAGTTCTGCAGCCATGCTCAGTGGGCTTGTATCCAACACAGCTTTGCAAAGCTTCATACATGGAGTTTTGCTCCATTTGATTTATTTAAGATGACATGGAATACAGTTTTGAATTAATAAACTGCAAGAAATTGAGAGGACTGAGGGACTAAATCAGGAATGAAACATTCATAGACAGAGAAAACAGGGCTGTCTCAAAAAACAATTCCCCTGACTGAAATTCCCCTGAACAGATTAGCAGCCTCTGACACCCAAGTAAATCCTAAATACAGGACTCATCCCACTGAAGCCACAAGACAGGTATTTGCTTGATTAGGACCATACACTTTTAGACAAATTCATTTATGTGAACAGAGCTCACTCCTTCGATCACAGAAAGCTTGGGATGAGCCTGTGAGGCAAGAATTTCTCCACTGATTCAGTCAACAGCAAGGCTTTCACTCAGTAAAATGCTGCACAGGTCTCATCTTCAGACTTCTGTACCCTCAGTAATACACCCATGAGTCCTGCACAGGCACTGCTCTACCTGGAGTAACTGAAGTGCAAATCCAATCCTTCCTGCCCAAACTGAAACAAGACCGTTTGGCTGTGTCTTCACCAAGCTCGAACTAAAACAGAGCAATGCAACCAGCTGCATGGACAGGAGGGGTTTTGCATCTGCAACAGGTACAACTTCCTTGCACTGTATTTCATCTTTGTTGTTACAGAAAATATATCCCCATACAGAAATAATGCAATATTCAATTCACATGTACTTCAAATTGTGGTTTAGGGGAACCATAGCTCATTATTTTTGAACATGTCAGAAGCAAAACACAGATTTCAAAGCACAAAGTGTATAAGTAACAAACATTAATGCCTGCTGGAGCTGCTCTGTAATATTTTATCTGGAGATCTGCCAAATTCTTTGTCTGAAATGCAGCTAAAGTTGATGATCACAAGCAGAATGGCTATTTTTGTATCCAGCATGCTTATTATCAGGAATAAAAAGAGAAATTGCCAAGTGAATGGCACCGTTGTTCCAAAGGTGATATTTAAACAAATTAAGAACTCAGAAGCAAACGGAACGCAAATACCACACTGCTGCAAAAGGCAGTTTTACAAAGCTCCATTTTTCAATTATTTCACACAATGTGCCCTCTCTGTGGGTCTGGATCTCCAGTGCCAGGCTGTGATGCATCCTCCATAGAGTCCTCGGAAAAAGGACTTTGGGCTATTTTGAAGAACACATTTTTCAAAGTAACCAAAGCCATAAGGGCAGTTTTCGCGCATAAAAACAGCTTCCTGGCTACTCAGCACTTCAGCCTTATCATTTCCATTGCATACTGGAAATGGGGCTCCCCAAGAGGAGGCATTTCTAAAAGGATTACTGCTGTGAAAGATAAACTAGCTCACGAAAACATGGATTTCATCCACGTCATTCCACAAAATTAAAACAATTATGATCTCATGTTCTATCCCAACTACTTCTCCAAGTTTGCAGTAGCACATTCTCTCCCGCTTTTACAAGACACTGCCAATACACATAGCCTCCTATCCCATACAATTCCACAGGTACCCCATATTTCCTTTTCTATCGGGCAGTTCGCCCAGTATCTCATCTCTCTAAATTATATTTTTAGATACTGCCTCCAGGTGCCCTATGCCCCTTGTCCTGGAGTGCTGAATGGCTTCCTTGTCATTGCTCCCCTCTCCAGGGAGCAGTGAAGTCTAATCTTCTCACAAAACAGATTTTTTCCTTAGGATAAACTTCCTTCTCCTCATTCTAACAAGACAGAAAATCAACTGATCCAAGAACTCAGCGATGACAACCCCCCAGAATTATTAACCCTTCTGAAGCCCTTTAAAACAAATCAAAAGACTCCCATTTTTTATTAAATAGTTCCTATGGCAACTTTAAAATGTATCTTTTACTTTTGCCTCCAGATGTCTGCTATCTGGGCTGCCAAGCATTGAGAAGTCTCACCTTTCACTTGTGGATATTTTCCCCTCTTGGACTAGCGTGTTGGAAGGGAGGAAAAGGCAATGACTGAATTTGAGGAAAGATGGTCAAAGAACAGGAACAGAAACCATCCTGTTCTCTCCCTTTGGACCGTTAGTCAGACTGATAAACATTTTACTAATTAAACAAAGTTTTGCTGGCTAAACCAGTGCTGCCACCTTCCTGCAGCCCTCTCAGCTCTGGGCTCTACAGGCACAATGGCATCTGGGTTCAGAAGAAATCTTGCGAAGCGCAGCTCTCAAGAGCATGTGGAAAGACTCACTCCAGAGGTATGAAAAGCAAACGAGCTCTCTTCAGCAGCAGCTGTTCTAGGAGCACAGGCTCACCAAGTGACTGACAACAGCCTTAAGACATCTTTACCTTACCCATCAAGATTTATATTTTCCCTATGGCTAACTTTTTTGAAAGGAGGTATAAGCTGATCATATTTTGTCTTCACCTGCTCATGTTTCAACCTCCTACCTTTTAAAACTTAACCCACTCATGTCTTAACATGTACAGGCTCTTTCATCAGCCACAGACTGCACAGACATATGCTGTATTACATGTCCAGTGTGGGCAATTTATGCAAAACTCCCTAATACCGATGGTCAGAGGTTATTCTGTTTTGCATCCTGCTGCCTTCAGGCATCCTACAGTCTGTGTTCTGCACCCTAATGGTTTGCAAACTGGATGTGAACTGGAGACAATAATCACAAGCATGTTCCTGTCAGAAGCACTGTGAGATGGAAGTGCACTGATGAATACTTACTAACTCCAATGACCTCATCTGCCTATATATTCCCTGGGAGACTTTCCCCTCTAGCGAGTGCACCATCCTCTGTTGCCTGGAGCAATGTTACTAAGCTCTTGCATTTTCTAGTGCCTCTTTGCTTTATGTTACAAAGACACCAGTTTAACGAACAGTATTAACTAGACCTGTGGTTCCAGACAGGTAAGCTTCTAGCAGTATAAAAACATAACAAATCATTGCATTTACATTATGGTAAGCTATTATGTAAGGTACTTGCAGCAAAGAAATTAAACTGACAGATACTAAAATCAAGACTGACAGCAATAGCTTGAAAGTGAAATAAAAAGATGAAGAACAAGAAAAGGCAACCATCAGGAGATTTAGCTTCAAATGTTCTAAAATCCTTAGATGATAGGTATGACTAAGAACAATTGTCAGGGAAGCAAGTGTTCAGGGAAAAGGATTTAAATGACAAAATAAACAGGACTTCAGCCAAATTTAAAGGTCTCTAGAGGAACAAAGCCAATAACAAGACTGCACATCAACAACAACATCCCCAGGTAAAGCAGTAATATCAATCGCTACAGACACTATCACACAACTATAATGCTATTTAGTAAATTATCATCACAAACAAGTCCTACTAACCTCACGCTATCCATTTTATTAAATAGGAGAATTCTAAGAAAGACAATATTATGTTAACAAGTCATTAAAATGTTGAAGTATGATCATATTATGAGAAATGAAATAGAACATTTCCCTTCTTACCCAACCCCCTGTATCTATATTGCAATATTGAAGTGGAAACAGGATAAAGCTTCCTTACGGCAAAGAGAACTTTTCTTTCAGAATTAAAGCAAAAATAGTGTAAGCTTATGTTGGTCACCCTAAAAGTGGTCATCAAACAGCTCTTGATTTAGCCCATCTCAAAAGGTACCAGCACAAGGATGAGAGGCTGTCTTGGCAGTATCAGTCTAAATGGCTCACCAGCGCTGGACAGACTGGTCCACTGCTTCTCTTCTTGCCCTGAACACGTCTCCTCTTCCTCCTAACCCCGCTACTCCAGCTCTGGCACTGGTCAGACTCCATATAGAGCTGATTCAACACATAGAATCAGCAGAATCTGGCTACAAAACTACCATGTTTTCTGCCAGGTTAGCCAGCTGAATCAGCTCAGAAAAGGATTCTGCTGTCAGATCCAACCCAAGAGAGGAGGCTGGACAGCAGCAGCACTGTAGATCAGCTCATGCTTAATGGGTAACCTTGGCATTAAGATGGGAAAACATTCACGTAAGTTCATGATTTGATGCTCCACCTAGGACATAAGCCAAAGGAAAATGAAGCTGTGGCCACACAAATATGAGTGTCCAAGTCTATTGTTTCCCCATCCTGAGAACAGATTTTATGCCTCTTTACAAAAACACTGTGACACAGGATTGTCTCTTCAGTGTGACTGCACATTTATTTTATGCATATGAATAGCTTTTGCAACAAGATGGCTTTAACCAGAACTGCAAAGCAAATTTAAAATTACAGTCAAAGGGGAAAAAACACGGTGTTCGTAATTCCCTCTAATACAATGGAACTCCTCATCAACTGAGCCAAGGTGAATTTAGGGGCAAATACTTACTTCTGCTAATCTCCAGATCCAGTATTTCTCATCATTTTCTTGGGGGGGTGAAGAAACAGCTCTTTTGTCCTTCCTCCACCAGTATCTTCCCAGGGACTAAACCCCACACCTCTACCCTACTTAAGCAGAGCTGTTTGACTCAAGTGTACCTACCTCCTTTAAAAATGGCCAGGTAAGTGACCTGAGCTTCACAGGCTGTTGATGATTTCTTAAATACTAATTTAAATCTTGTTGACATTTGTATTTGAGAGGAATTCTGGTAACGCCTGCAGCTTTAACAGGTTTTATCATAGATATGATGCAAGCTCACTTGTATTCAGTAATAGGCTTGCTCCTGTCTTTTTCAGTTTATATCTTCCATCACAATAAAAAGCCACTCACTTCCTTCTGCTCTTCTGGGTTCTAACCTCAGCATCTTGAAAGACAGATACCTTCAGACACCTGGGTATTTATGATACTGATACTTCAAATACATGATATCTCAAATTTGCTTGAGGAAACACGTATTAGGTGCTAAGCCCTTTGCTGCTGCCTTGGCCTTTTGTTTATTGAATGTGTCTTTTCCTGCTGTTCCCATGACTCCTTTGTCTGTTCGGGTCAGATCAAGTTCCTTCCTGCCACCAATGATATTTGAACTCTCTTATTATTAATATCATAAATCAATCTGTCCAGTAGTTCACTCACTAGGATATATCTAGATGACTGCCTGGAAAGGCCTAAACTATTCTAAGAATTTGTTGAGGTGGTCCTGCTCCCTCCCCACCTGCGGACAGGCCCCTGGCACCTTTTCTCACTCTCTGGTGGGTGGTGGGGCTTCAGCCCTGCACACTAGGCTGCAGAAAAAATCAGCTCTGCTATGGAGGAACATTCGACCTGTCTTCCAGCCTGCAAAGGGACCATGTCACCCTCAAGGCAGGCATTGTCCAGGATGCACAGAGTTTAGATCTCTGCAAGTGATCAAAACTCCCTCCCTCCTCATTTGCGAAGTTGTTAAGAACTGACTGGGAACAGGTTGTATTGTCACAGACAATCTGAAGAACAGCACCTTTCTGTTCTGTACAGTAGTACTCCTTCTAACTTTCCCTTTTCTGCATTATATATCTATTTTCTTTTATTCTGTCACTATGTCTTTTGGACCATGGCTATGTAATGGAGCCACGCAATTCAAAATTTGCAGACAAAACCAGCTTCAGCATGTGGGGTGTCCTGGGTGCTCCAGCCCATCACCCTGTAGTTAACCCAATTCAAACCACTGTGTAACACTTTACCACAGGTCCTATACTTAGAGCCCTTCCATGTATAGCTGTAAGTGTCCTAAGAATATTCCTTAAGCACAATAATATTCATTACAAATGAGCACTATATAGAGTAATGACAGAGCAGCATCTCACAGGAAACCCAAGCTTACTCCAGGCACTGCATGCTGTTGCCATCCACTAACCTGACTGCTCCTTGCCTTCATAAGCAGTCCTCAACCCTCAGCACTAAAGGGACAAGTTCATTGTAAGTATTTAGTTATTTATCCAGCCTGATAAAATGCTCACATGCCTCCTCCCTTGCTCAGTCACACAGAGTAGCATGGTTTGCTGATTTTCATTCTCGGATGATGATGATTATGGTTGCTGTGAGTGATGATAACCTCCCAGGACATTATCGTTCTTCAAAGCCTGCTATGGCAAAGACATTCACTTAATTATCCAAGGGGCATTTAGGAAAATGCTTTTGTTATATGCATAAACCCAAAGGAAAGAGCAGCTACACTGTGAGTATCCTTACCACAACCAAGTATCATTACTGAGACGACTGAAACATTCTCCCACAATTTTTTTCAAATTATAAGTAAGAGAACAAAAATGTGAATTTTCTTTAAATCTTCTTTTCCCTCCATCACTTAGGTGATACAATTTCATTATCCTGTATCTCAAGTATCCATCCTCATTATTACTATTAGAAGACCCATTTTAGCACTTTGGGAAATCTTCAACTGCACAGCAATTATTGGACATGCTGTAGAGCATTAAGTGGGAAGACAATGTGCTAGACACAAGTGAGAATTTGTACCAACTATTTGGAAATCAAACAATGCAATTTCTTCTTGAATATTAATTTTGAAAATAGTGAATTAGGCCAAATAACTTCAAGGGGCTTATCTTCCTTCCCAGGTATGAGGCTGCAGATGAATCAGACCGTAAAAAAAAAATCATTCTAAATATATAAAAGTAAAAATACCTGAAGATCTGACAGTATTTAAAATAATACCTTATTATAGCCATAAGGTATATTAAGCAGGATTAGTTCAGATAGGTATTCAAAATGTTTATTTTAAAAATATATCTAATTTCTGTGGGATAAAGAAAAAAGCACAGACCACAGCCTCTCCTGCTTGAATACAGCAAAATTTATCATTGTGGGAGAGGATTCTCAGCAGTAAAGACTTTTTAATCGGATCAAGTTTTCACCTTAGAAAACAAGCAACTCTTGTTTCTACTGCCACTCTTAAACTGCATGAGAGTTTTGCTGAATACTTATTTCATCAGCCACTGCTTTGATTTACCCTTGTACATATATTGAAGAAAGAGCAACTTAAAATGTAATCACTGGAACTGCATGACAGCTAATAATTTAGGAGGTGCAAGCCTTCTGCTTACTATCCTCTATTACAAAAAGGGCTTTATCAACAGTATTTAAAAGGGTACAAAAAAGGACTATGACATTTAACTCTAAATTAACAACATGTATTCTTGGCTTTTTAAAGTACCCTGAAGAAAAACAGAAAAGGAAATGAAAGTGACCCAAAGAATGATGTCCAGAAATCTCATGCTCAAAAACAATACACCGATGAAAGTATGAAGATTACACTGGATTCTGCTCTACACATAGAGATCTTGTCCTTCCAATGTCCTTGCAGCAGGAAACCGAACCACCTCCACTGAAAGCAGCAATTTTAGGTGATATTGTAATTAGCTTCAACTTCCATTTTTAAGCTTAAGTTTTTGCTGTTGAATCACTTCAAAATTAAAACCCCAAACCAGCCTTTTTGCTGCTTGTCAACATGGACTTGCTTTGAAGGTGCTAAGCCTCTGGGGAAACATGTATTGTATTGCAGTAACTTTTACCACATCTACTTAAACTGTACTTGACCCCACTTAGTCCCAGCTCTCCTTCTACTGCTTACGATTTGGCCTCAGTTTTATCTATCGATATCTGTATGCATATATAAACACAGATATCGACATACTTATGTACATATCACAAACCTAGCTTATTGTTTCTGATTTTAATTATTTAGTTGAAATTCTTATAGAGGCTTTAAAGGAATTCTTTTTCTGTAGAAAAGAAACCCTGAAGGAATCCTGATCCTGCAGGCACAGAATATTGCATTTGACTGCTCAGCATATTCAGCAAGGCTTGAGTGACTCATGCAAGGACACGGCTGCAAAAGAAATATTTCTATTAATTATTTACTCATCTTCAGTGTTTCAGTGCCATACAGAGTTAGCATAACTTTCTGAATAAATTATTCAGATCTTCACAGTTCAACCCAAGCACAGTACAGCTCAAAACAGATGACAAACCTGCGGCACATAGCACATACCCATTAGACTCCTTCCCCTCATTGCAGCTCTTGATATTTTAATCATGCTTCTACCCAGGGATGCACATGTAGCATCAGGCAATGCAAATCAGCAGAGTCAAGTTATAAATACCATAGAAATGCAGTGACTTTCGCAGCCTCCTCCCAGAACAGGGCACAACAGACGAAAGGTAACACTGGAACAAGGAAATCACAGCATCAGAGATGCTCTAACAGAAATGCCACTGGCTACCCAGGATTAGCCTCACACTAACCTGCTCTGGCTCTTTCAAAGGGGCTGGGCAGGGCAGGCAGCTACAGGCAGTCGCGTTTTCCCACCCATATAAAAGTCCTCCCTCACGAATCGCAGTGCACTGTGCTCATGTGCCCTGAGGCTGCGGCATTCTTATAATTTGCCAAACGCATGCTTTCTGCACTTGATATGGCAGCTCTAAAGAGTCCTAGCACATGTATAAAAGGCCAGTTTAAAATCCTGCCAAGCTTATGGCTTAAGTGCTGTTGTGTAACTATGACCTCCAGTATGATGATGTTTAAAAAGAAAAGAAGGAACCATAAAATGGGTCTAGTGGAAGGTGTCCCTGCCCATGGCAGGGGAGGCTGGAACTAGATGATCTTTAAGGTCCCTCCCAACTCAAACCATTCTGTGATTCTAAGAAAATGGCAATGCCTAGGAAAAAAATGATCCATACATGCAAAACTAGATGAGATTTCTGAGCATTTATTTCTGCAGAGTTATCTTCACTGGAGCAACCCGTCTAGCCAAGGGCATGGGGAGGGCACAGCACACCCCAGTCACTCCCGTGGCTCTGAGGATCTGACTGTTCAGAGCTGGCCCTCCCAGAGCAGCCCTGTACAATGTACTACTACTGTGAGAGAAATCATTCCACTGCACCCTGTGCTGCTGAATGAGACCCCTAGATCTAGCTCCTGCAGGAATCAATCACTGATTGAATTTATGTAGGCATAATCCCTAGGCAGAGCTAGGATTTGGCTCATAATACAAATTAGCCCTCCACAAAGCATTATCAACATCCTACTCGAAGTAAATATTAGACTACACATTACTAGGAAAAGCTGCTGTCTTGGCCTCCTGAGATCTAAGATACTTCAGAACGTACCCTCAGGCTGGGATTTCTGGTGTGCCCAAGGAAACTCATGCTTTAGGCACTTAACTTGGCTTCAGTTCCTTTTCTGTGCCTCAAACTACGAGGCAACAGGAAATGCAACCACCCAACCCAACTTCTAGCCAATCTCCACTGACAAAGCAGAAAACACAGATAATGGGAGGAAGAGGCAACCAAAAGAAAATTCCTAATGGATTATGAATTATACAAAGAACATTCTTTGCTATGTAATTAATGTAAATTTACCATTTTTAAGGTTCCACGGGGAAATTTTCCATGTCAAATCAATTTGTAGGTAGGACCCAAGAGGCAGAAAATCACAACTGCTTCAGTATGCGTCTTCATTAGACTGCTGCTGGGGGGTTAATCTTCAGTCACGTTCTTTGGTGACTTTGATCTTTGATGACAGTGTTAACTCTATCTGGTCCTCAGTTCTGCATTGATTTTAAAGAGCTTTTTGAGATACCTTCACTAATTATTTCAGTGGAAGTTTAATTAAATCTTGTCACACAGGAATAAGCTGCTTCTTGGAATGGCTGCTAAACATTACAGAGCATGTAACTGGAAAAAAAGAAGGATGGATAATTACAGCTGGACAGACAAGCACATGAAGAAAAAGCAGAAAGCTATTTCTAAATAGGAGTTTAAGTGCAAGTGTTTGTGACCCTTCCCAGCTTCCTTTGTGCACAGAAGTAGCAGACTTCTTGCATTTGCTCTTTCTATGTCTAGATATTTCTGTGTTATGCATTTCCATTCCCAAATCTCATCCTAATTTCTGTATGTGGGCAACTTTGTAATTTACATGTTTCTCAGAATTCCTGCAAGATTGAAAAGGAATTATTAATATTTGGTCAAATGTACATTGTATGTGGTTATGTTCCTTCAGACAACTGCTCTGCTTATGTTTGATTATACAAAACAGCAAAGGAAAAGTTGCAAGCATTTCTTTTTAATGAAGTTCCTGTACCCATAATTCTTCCCTGTTGATCTGTAACTGCCTTTTATTTGCCAAATAGAGTCCCGTAAATGAAGGGTATTAGATTATAGCAGAGATTAAATTTATTGAACCAGATATACATGCTCAAAAATGAGACCTGTCTTTGAGGGCTTTTTAGAGATTTCACTATCTTTCCATTTCCCTTCTGATTCTTAGATTCCCTAGAGCTAATGAATAAGTCTTTTACCACAAGTAATTCACCCAGCTCTAACGTCACTTCTATATATTTCATACTGAGCCAGCAGCTAGTTAGTATGTTCTGCTTTGAAAGCTGAACAAAAAAGGAAATAAAGCTATTTGCCTCAGGTTAAGCACATACTTTTTGCCAGCCAATATATTTTCGTATTATGGTATAAATATGGCATTCATACGTAAACAACATACTTTGAAGACAACATCAGTATCTCTTTTTGGAAAAAAAAGGATGGTATGACTTTAAATGAGCTTTAAAAGCAGAAGAAGCTGCTTAGAAGGGCATATAATAGAATCACAGAATGGGTTGGGTTGGAAAGCACCTCAAGATCATCTAGTTCCAACCTCCTGCTATGGGCAGAGACGCCTCACCCAGACCGTGTCACTCAAGGCTCTGTCCAACCTGGCCTTGAACACTGCCAGGGATGGAGCATTTACTATTTCTTTAGGCAACCTGTTCCAGAACCTCACTACCCTCATAGTAAAAAACTTCTTTATATCTAAGCTGAAGTTCCCCTGTTTTAAGTTTAAACCCCTTACCCTTGTCCTATTGCTACAGTCCTTGATGAAGAGACCCTCTCCAGCATCCTTGTAGGCCCCCTTCAGAGGAGGTCACCATGTAGTTTCTGTCCGCCAGGCTGAACAGCCCGAACTTTCTCAGCCTGTTTTCATATGGGAGGTGCTCCAGTCCCCTGATCAGCCTCGTGGCCCTCCTCTGGACATGCTCCAACAGCTACATGTTCTTCTTATGCTGAGGACACCTGAAATGCACAGAGTCCAAGTGGGGTCTCATGAAAGCAGAGGGGCAGGATCACCTTCTCTGACCTGCTGGTCACGCTCCTTTTGATGCAACCCAGGATACGGTTGGCTTTCTGAGCTGCAAGCGCACACTGAAGTGGCTCATGTTCATTTTCTCATTGACCAACACTCCCCCCAACCCCTAAAAGTCCTTCTCCACAGGGCTGCTCTGAATCACTTCTCCACACACACAAATCAACCATAACAAGACAGCAGAAAGTGAAATTAAAGCTTAATGACAGGTAAAATAAAATAGCAAAATATATTCATTTCTTAATTTGAATTTTAATATATGACTGCATTAGACTTTGCAGGATGAGATTTAAAGTTCCTTACAGACTGGATAAAAGCCTCAAGAGTTTTGTATGATAAAATAAAATGGTCAAACTGGACTCAACTGAAAGAAAACCAAACCAGCTGTTTTGAGGGGGACAGTAACAGCAGCAGCAGTGGCAGAGACTGATGATCAGAAGACCTGAACAGGAAAGCCAGACCTTGGTCTACATTCTAAAAAATGTGTTAGGGGAAAATGAAAGACCCAAACAGGGTACTGTTTCTCACTGACATATCTACAATATGGCTGCAACATCCAAGAAAGAGAATTTGTTTTCCAGCCCTTGAACAAATGATCATGGCCATCTGGAAAGATTGCTCTTCATCCAAACGGGCTGGAAAGTCTCTGGGAACAAACACTTCTGCTTGGAAATTAAGAATAAAACCCCTGCCATTTACACTTCTTTGATGCTGTCCTCTGGTCTAGCAGAAACACCCAAGGGTAGAAATTTCTTACTTGTTTCAAAAGAAGAAAATACCACTTCCCCATGTTAATTTTGAAGAATTCAAATAAATGTGACAGGACTTGCACCCCCTGCAAAACATGTTTGATAATGTGAAGGCTCTTTAAATCTCCCCAGAGAGGGTTTAACTATCCGGTTCCACAGAAATGTATTATTCTCTTTCCAATTAAGCTGCACAGTATTTTTTCCATCTGCATATTAACTTTTTCTCCTCCCGTTAGTTACTTTCTTGTGTTCTTACGCTAGGCCTCTGTCACCCCTAAAATAAATATAACAAATCCTCTAGAACTTCTCACCTCTGAAGCAGTATCCACACTTTTCTGTCACAATCGTATCTGATAGAGATTCCAACAGGGTGTCTACAATGGCTAAACACAGTAACAAACCCTTCAAGCCAGTTGACCATGTGTCCAATCACTCCCACTGGATTTCCATAACAGAATAACCAATTTCAGTTGGTTTATTTCAAAGTAAAGATTCAGACCACACAATTCTCATGTTACAGGCTTTTTAGTACTTTAAGACAGTGAGAGGCTCATCCTGTAGACCCCAGCTCCCAGCTCAGTTCCAACACCTACATGAGAAGTCCCACTGGCTGTCACTGCAACGTAGCATGGACGGTTTTGTGTACTTATTATTCGAGTTATGGATGTCAAGGGAGGACAGATGAATCAGCTGCCCTGCTGTCACTGGGGATCAACAGACACTGAATTTACTGACTAGGTCAGCACAAGAAGCGCACAGTTTCAGGGTGGGGAATCTACCTCATCACTTTTATTTTGTATGGTCTTGGAGCTCCTCACAGACTAATCTCTTCAGGCTGGGCTGAAACATCCTCCAAACACATGCTGTGGTTGTACTCACAGGAGTTTATTTGCATTGTTTTTTCCCTAGTTCCACTTGCCTTGCAAATAATATCCTAAGTGATACCAACAGATCAGTGTGTGCGTTTAGGCATTAATGAATTGGTGGATGCTGTAAACTGCCACTCTCCTAAACTGAAATCTTTCATGCTGGCAGTGAAACTTCAAATGAGTCATTTAATATGTCTCTGCTTGATCCCCATCTTACAGAAAGTGCCATCACTGTCTTTATTTTATTTACACTCTCAACTCCTGAGGGCTGGAGTCTCTTACTACATGTTTCTGGTATAACACACCCATACTTCCAGTTGTGGGTACTGGAATATAAAGATACAGGTAACTACGTAGGGGAAATAGCTAAAATAGCTGCAAAGAAAGATAGAATGAAGAAAGAGAAAATTCATTTATTCTCTTAATGATGTTCAAAAAAAGCACCGTATTTGCAGACAGCATATCTTCAAATTGTCTCTCTCTTGTTGCAAAAAGCTTAGCTAAATTCTAGATTGTATTACGATTCAAGGTTTCACATGGTCTTAATGGAGAATTTCTGGAATACTGTCATAAATATTTAATAGCTGGAAGTCAGCAAATATATTACAAGGCAAAAACCTACAGTCCATCTACCACACAAAAAATAAAAAAGAAAAAAATCACCACAGCACTCACGCATACAATTAACTTCTGTGAAGCTTTCTAAAAAACCAGCTCATATGGTAATTTAAGATTGTCACTTTGAATCAACACAACTTTGTACTTTCATCTTCACTTCCTGTACATAAAGCCCTTCCCAGTGATAGTTTAGTCATCAGTTTCCAGCATCTGTCCACAGCTGTAGAGTATACGTGATATGCAAATAGATTTATATATAAAACGCAGCAAATAGGACACACAATCCTTATTTTTCAAGTGTCTTCACTACAGATATTACATTTTCGATTCCAAATTGCCTGTCCACTCATCCTCCACAAGCAATTTTGTTACGGAAGCCCAGCACAAATTCAAAGGAGGCTCAAAAAAGAGAAAAGAGGAAAACAAACAAACAAGAACAAAACCCTTAGGAAAACTGGACATTTCCCTGACTGCTTCTAAATTAACTGCAGCCTGTCACAGATCTGGACCAGCTTCCAGTTTATATACCCAGAATGATTTTTCATAACTAAATTTAAAAGCAACTTGTCATAATCATACGATTTAATGAAAAACTGGTGTTTAAGAAGCACCAGCCCCAGAGAGCAAATAAGTTCACCCCACCTGCTGCCTCCTGCTATTTCAACTGTATTTGCTGGGGGATGATGGCAACACAACAACAAAGCATAAGACTTTTTCAGCACTTTAAATATTGATGTGCTCCTGTTTCTTAAGACCCAGGTACTGGAATGCACAGTGCATCCCCTTTCCTAGCTGACAGCCACACTCCTACATTTTCAAGAGCTGAGGCCAGCACCAGTGAGAGCCAGCCCACAGCACCACAAGGTTAACTGAAGACCCTGCCTAGCAAAACTGAAGAAATAAAGGCTTTACAGAGAACAGCTACTCCTTTGCCTCGTGCCACTAACACAACATCTGATGCAGGAGTTCTGCTGGACAGGAGAGAGACCTTCCTGGCTGCAGTCAGTGTCCCCTCTTTCTCAGCTCTGTTCCCCACCTTCTGGCAGGGCAAGAAGGTGGCAGGTGAGGCAGCCTTGGCTCAGTATTTCTGAATGACAGCATTCTTTCTGAAAGTGTTTATTCTCTCCTAAAAGCATTAAAAGCTTTGTAGCTAGTAGAATAAGGAGTATTTGCCTGTCAACACAGCACCATGGCACTGCTACTTGCACCTACCAACCACATTTCAGAACAGAGCTGAAAGTTACTTTGAAGCTGCTCGAGGTCTGGGTCAACAGGGAGAAATTCAGGACAGTGAGCACAGAAGCTAACGGATCCAATCATTCCAAATGCAAAAATAGGTGCAGAAGAGAAGTACCTAATTTATGTGCAAAACTCTGTAACCAGGTATCGTTCTTGGGCTGACTTTAAAATATAGTATCATTTATTTGTTTCTAACTTCTCAAGGACTGGCATTTCTTCACTTAAAAAAGAAAACAGCAATGGGAAGATAAAAATAAACCACAGTAAACAGTTCAACCAAATCAGATATGAACGGAAGAAAAGTCTGCAGACCTCTATCATGGAGACTGATTATTAGCAAATATATAAACACCTAGGAAAGTCCTTCATCTGGATCCAAGTAGGAAACAACACAGACCTCCGCAGAAACAACACCAGAAGGGATTTCTCTCCAAGTTTCTGAGGGAACAGTGGGCACTGACCCTTCACAACCTATTTGAGTTCACCCGTAGTGAAAAACAGAAGTCCTAGCAACATAATTTCCGATTTCTCTGCTACACAGTTTGAGACATCCAGGAGGACACTCAGCAATTTGTTCAGCTGAGCAGTAAACAACCCCTGCACACAGCAGGAACATGTGCAAAGCAAACTACACCTGCATGTCCCTCTTCAATTTGCCAGAGGCTGTTCGAACAACCACATCTCATTTGGGGGAGGAAGAAACAAAAAAGCACAGGAATATTGCATCATTTTCCAGAACAAGTTGTTAAAGCTCTGCATAAAGAGAACGTACCATCTGACGCACTATCAATAATTAAAATTAAACTCACATTTAACACGACGTTCTTTTTGTGTTAAAGTAGGCAGACAGCCCTCAGTTTGTTCTTTGCAAACGTTTTTAAAGTTTAAGCTTATTCAAGTACTGCAGACCCGCTCCTGGCTATGTTACCCCTACTGGAGGCTGATTGCTTGCTCTGTCTGCTGCAGGCCCATGGCTAGAACTGGAGACCTACATGTTTTTGAACCCCCAAAAGCTGCAGCATCAAACCACCTGCTCTTGGAGCCATGGTACCGCTGAACAAGGAGAGGCAGAGCTTGCTGCAGGGCAGAAGAGCATGTGTGGGGCAGCCCCCACTGCTCTGCAGCCTCAGCACAGGGATTCCAGAGGTCCTCATCTCACCAAGTTGAAATACAGGACCAGGGCAGCTCACAGCAGCCAGGGGAAGAGCAGATTCAGGCGGTGCCGCCTTGTCCCTCTCATCACTGCTAAAATGGTAACAAAAGGCTGGCAGAAGCCAGCTCCTGACCAGGGAATCCCACAGCATGGCACATGGCATTCTGCCCTCCCACGCTGCTCCCAACACTGCCCAGGATGATTACTAGAGCAATGCACTGCAGCACCCTTATCTGTGCTGATCCACAACTAAAGCAATGCCACAAATAAAACCCTGGCTAAGTGTATCAAAACCTTGATCTGCCCCTGGAATCAGCCCTACCACTTCCATCCCCCAGCATGGACACAGCCACACAGCCTCCTCCAACCTTGCCTGCTCCCCTCAGCCCCACAGCACCCCCAGACCCTGCTCAGCTCACTGTCCACCAAGAACCTCCACCAGGGTGTTCTCCCACAGCCAGGGACCACACAACCGGGGGCAGCAAGGAGGAGCTGCATCCCTTCTGCCACCAGTCCCCAGAGGGTCCCTGGCTTCCTACAGCTGAACCACAGCCCTGCCAGCAATGGCCACAGCCTCTGCAGAGCCACTATGGGGCTTTTAACAGGGCAACAAGCTCACCACAGATTCACAAGGAAATACTTTCTCTGATCACTGTTTCTGGGAAGGAAAATATATATAAAAAAAAAAAATGAATCTTGTTATGTGATATTGACTTCCATTCAGTGCAATATAGGGAAACAATATAGAAAGCTACAGAACAAAAATGAAAAACAAAACCCCAGCAACCCTTAGTAGACGACACTGGAATTGCTTCAGTAAGCAAAACCACAGATGCCAAAGGCATAACAATTCAAACTACGTTTTTCAAGTTGCTCAGAATAACTGCTGCATTTCTGGAAGACATTTATTATAAACATGGGCTCATGCACAAGACTGGGCCAACCTAGCTTTGGCACTCCCTAATGAGAGATCCCTCGGACAAGCCTCACCATCTACTGTAAGGACAGAGCCAGAGGCTGTGCCCCAGAACTGCAGAAAACCTCAGGCATAACACCATCCTCATCCCTAACTGCCCCTGTTCAGATGCCACGTCCTGGGTACCCACCAGAGGACACCCAATTGGCCACCAAGCACTGTGGGTTGCACTTCCCTCAAGCAAAAAGCTCCCTTTTTCGTTCCTGTTTTGGAAACAGCTAAACAGGAAACTCAGCACACCCTCCAGAAGAGATGCAGGGGAAAAAACTGAAATACAACATCAGGAGCCAACTGAAGAGAGGTTTATGAATTACAATACTTCTGAATGAAGTGATTTCTCTGCTTTCTACCAGCTATTTTCAGTCCCAAGCTCTCTCCATGTAACTTCTTTGATCTAACACTATAACTGCAGGAGTATCTTTGTCTTCTGTCTAAAGATTTAAGAGTATCTGGTGGCTTCTTGGTTGTCACCTGTCCCTAACACAGTGACTACTAAATCACGTTCCTAAGTGCCACATCTACATCCCCTCCAGGGATATCAGCTCAACTCCTCCCCTGGGCAGCCTGTTCCAATGCTCAACAACCCTTCCTAATATCCAGTCTAAACCTCCCCTAGTGCAACTTGAGGCCATTTCTTCTTGTCCTGTTGCTTGTTACCTGGGAGAAGAGACTGACACCCACCTCTCTTCAACCTCCTTTCAAGTAGTTGTAGAGAGCAATAAAGTCTGCCCTGAACCTCCTCTTCTGCAGGCTAAACAAGCCCAGTTTCCTCAGTGGCTCCTCATAAGACTTGTACTTCCATTAAAAAGTATCTTATTGCCACTATTTCTATACAAATGTGCCTTGAACAATGAATGCACAGCATGATACCACTCAGGCAAAATCAAAAACTGCAAATCTTTGTTATTGAGATATTATGTGGGAAACCAAAGACACTTTGAGAGAAAACTATCGAAGGAGAACTATCTGCCAGAATTCTTACCAGGACGGTTCACCTCCTGGGCCACTGTAGACAGTTGCACCTAGACTTAGCTGGGATTAATGAATTAGAAACCCATTGATTTACTGCTGATGAGTAGGGTGGGGTTTTGGCGTTTGGTTGGGTTGTTTCCCAGACACTGTTTAGCCATAACTTCCATATTAACTGAAATACAAATTTTATGTGAAAAACTCCAGCAGCACCTCACAGCAAGTTTCACAGGACAGTTAGATAGCTATCTGGCCAAACAGAATTAAGAAAGAAAATACATCTAGTTTATAGAAACAGCAAACGTTAAAAAAACTGGTTTATAGCCATATTCATTGTGTCTCAATTTTAACCTCAGCTTATGTTGAACTGAGGGACACTTTATGTGAAATCAATGCCTGTTGTGTACACAGAGGCTTTTTCAAGTATTACTGTGCAGACTGGCATGTGTTTTAATGGAAATACCATTCACTGTAAGCAGGCAGTCCTAATACCATTGAAAGATGTGATTATATTTTCACTAATACTGTTATGATGCTGAAGGTATCTTGATGTGCTTGTAAACCTAAAGCTGTAATGGCTTAAGAGAACTAGCCTCATACAAGCTGAATTATTAGGGACTGACACTCAGTCAATACTCCTCCACAAATTAGGAACGAGAGACTTGACACCTCTGTTCTGCTGCAACCCTTGGAGTATAAATCCTCTGCACATAGAGGCTGTTGCACTGCAGGAACTACACAGATAATTAATGAGTTCCCTACATCATATTTGTTATTATTTACCTATATTCAGTAAATTGTTGGCCAGACTGGAACAATCTAAAGCCACCAAAGTGAGCTTTCGCGGTAGGGATTTAGAGAAAGGTAGCTGTCGCCAGGCAAAATGCCAATCACCAAAACTGCTAAAAACCTGTTTAAACTCAATCAATACTCACAGCTCCACAACCTTCTGCCACATGCAAGGTGCCTATGAAAGGAAACCCTTACCAATGGAAACCGTAACAGGGTGCCCAATGGCCCTCAGGAAGGGCTCAGTAATCTGCAGGATAAACTAATTAAACACAATTAAGTACTGAAATGCAATTTAAATCAGAAAAAAGTTGAATGAGGTTGAGCACAAATGAAAAGGTCAGTGATGAAGTATGTGCTTACAGAGCTGCATGTTCCAATAGGAACATTATGAAATTCAACATTTTTATTTGCTTGTGCAACAGCACAAGCAAACCAGATACTATTTTGGATGCCATGAAAAGGATGCTGCTGTTAAAGGGAGAACAGCAGTATGCTCAGAAAAACCTATCCTGCAAACCCTGAATTGCCCACAATATTCCTTTTAATTTGAACAAACCTCCACACATTTCTGTGTTAAGTAACACAGAGTATCAGTGCAGAACACAAAGATACACTCGTGCTGCTATTTCTCTGTCTCATATTTGGGGCCTGCTTAGTCATAATTAAACTCTATTGATGTGATATTTAAACATCTTCTGTATGGCTTTGCCCACAGGGCTGCCAGGAAATCTTCTCTTCCTATTTGAATGAACAAAACAATTGGAGAATTTTCATCAGATACACATATTTTAACTCTCTTTTAATGACAAAATAATGAATATTTTATAGTTGCAGTTTCTGTTTTAAATGAGGTATTTTTACTGATGCTGGGATTGTCCTGTAATGGTTCCAATTTGAAGCTGACAGGATTGTAATTAGGTATTTTTCTAAATATTTGGTACTTTTCCTGATCATTCTGATAGGTACAATTTTGTCATGGTTTAATAGCCTCTGAATATTCTGAAGCTGAATATGCCAATCATTAAAATGACTTAGTGGCAAAGAAAATACATCTGTCTAACCAAAAATACAATGTAAGAATCTGTGAATCTTTTAAAAACTGCTTATCAAATATGGATTTGCAACTTTGAACATACTTTAAAAATACATGTTACAATAGAATTGGCAAACTTACACTTTGAATAATGTGCTCCATGTTCATTAGTTATACTCATGAAAATTTAGGTTTATGCCACAAAGAAAACATAAGAGAATGTTGTAATTTGGATGCACAGAAAACATTTTTGTCTTGAACAACAGCAGCGCTAACCATCTGGAAAGAAACATACATTCTCTGTAAAGCTATGTAATTTGGGAAATGAGTGCGTTCTAAAAGCTGATTTTTTTTTCTCTTAAGAATATCATGTTCTAACAAATTTGCACGAAGTACACATAGACATATGTTTGTCAGGAATTAACAAGAAAATTGACTGTGGAATACTGTGGCAATGAGATTACTGGACAACTCCCCAGTTTTACTGAAAATCCATATATACCACATTGCATACAACAGAATTTCTACTTAAGAGTCTTACAGTTTTATGAAAGCAGTGCATAGTCCATAAATTTCTGAGCTACGGTATGTTTACTCAGGTAGAGGTTCTCATTACCATAACTGTCCATATGGAAGAAGTTACACTGCATGTCCCCTTTCCACTTCTCTCAATGTCCTACTGTATGTGTGATATCACACTACATTCCATTTCCCATCAAGACTTTTTCATAATGGAACCCTCTTCCACACAAAAAAGAACCCAGTATCATTCAGAGGCTTAAAAAGGCGACAGTTTCCTGAATGAGGGGTTTATTATAGTGAAAGTCTAGAGAAAAAACCTGTGTAGCATACAAATCCTCAAAAAACAAGCTACTTCTTGGCCCTAATATTCAGCGTGTCTGGATTCATTACTCTGGGTACCTTTATCCCAGGGAACATCTTGAGACCATATGTTTATCTTCTCTGAACAACAATAACACAGGCCACCAGTGAGACTTTCAAAATGCCTAGCCACATACCATATAGAGGTGCTCCAGAACTGTCCAAATAGTGACTTGGGAATTTGAGTGCTCATCTTAAATAATCTTCATACAAGCAGCTTAAACTGATTAAGTGGCCCAGACTGCAAACACCCAACACTCAGCATTTAAATTACCAGTTATTTAGGGAAAAAAGAAAAAAAGCCTGTGGCCTAAGGTCTTAAATTTAAAAGAGCTCTTTGCTATTTCATCTGTGTCTATCCAGGACAGTAATCACAGAATTCCACATAAGAGTCATGCTTTCTCAGTTACTGCTTAAAAGGAGCACTGAATGGAGACACCTTTGCAGAGCCTACTGAATCCTCAACCCCCAGTCTTTCCTACAGCACTACACAGCAGCATGTGTTGCACTACTGCTCACAACAGCCTCAGTGCCCATTATCCTCCGTGCCATGCTTTGCATCCTGAAGTTAAAACAATAGTTTTAATTGGAATGAGAGTGCACAACAGACTTCACAAAATACAGTTCCCTACTCTGTAAAGAGCAGCAATGTAAAAGCTTTACAATCCCTGGCTTTGGTCGAACATACAGTAATTACAGGCAAACAGGATGAAGACCAGTTAAGCCTCTGTACAAATATAATGTGCACAGACGATTCAAGAAAGAAACCCAATACTAATATTATTAGAGCTGTTTTCCTCCAAGACTAGATTTCTCTGCTCCGTATCAAAGTATTGACTCACAGCTGTATATCACCACCATGTGCATCTCTACACATGTAAATCATCACTGTGCTCCTGAAGGCAGTATTTTCACTGTCAGCACTGGAATCAATGGCCAACACCTGCTCTGTGCTTTAGGAAGAGGCTAAGATAAGAGAGACAAACACAGCTGAAAACAGGGACTGAGCAAAGCCCTCACTCAGGGCAATGAAAGCCCCTGGGCTTGGGGTTCAATCTCCTTCCCTGAAAGCTATTATTGCTTTAGACACCAAAGTAAAGCTCTCAAACTGCTCTAAGCAGGCCATACAGATGTGACTACCTCTTTGGGACTGTGCTGTGGCCACTAAGGAGGCATCAGTAATCCCCAGGACACCGATGTTCTTAAGTTTGATGTGGTATGATTCCAAGTGCTATCTTAGAGATCCAAGAGAGAATGAACAGTTTATACCATATTTGAAGCACAAATGATCTTGTGAGGAAATCATGCGGCACACAAAAGTGACACTAACAGGAGAACTGTTATTACCTGGCCCCCAAAAAGGATATGGGAAAGGGTCACTAAGCAGTTTGACCTCAGCACACAGGCATGGTTGCTAAATACCACTTGCAGTAGCATTCGTTTTCTGGCCAACAGAAGAATGATGTGGCCCATATTAAACCTACCTACACTAGTACCATCAATTGGAAATCACCATTATGGTGGTTATGAGAAGATAATAAAAATAAAGTTACTAAGAGATCCCATCAAGTTTGACCTTGAATAATTAGGTTTCAAATGCATAGGAAGGCCACTAATAACATGCTACCATGCAAGCAGACATCCAAATATTTTTCTTGCAAGCAGAACTGAAAGGGAACATGGTGCTTTTCTAGTGTCTTTAATTTCCAATATGGAGTCTGTGATGAGCTGCTAATAATCATATACTATTGCTATCAGGGGTTTGCACCTATTTACATATAAATAGTTCTGACCTGATTTGGCTGCCAACAACACTTAATTTAATTTATTGTCCTTTGGCAAGTGAATAGTCATTGGTTTTCTAGTACTTTTACCCTTGGCAAACCCTTGGGAAATAAAAATTAGATTGAAAGAAAATTACTACTGGTGGAGAACAGTAAGGAAGTGACAGTAGCATATATAAACCTCAGGCAGCAACGGAATAAAGTGTCATATTATTGTACGCTGTCTTCCAAAGTTCAATATTACTTTCTTGATTTACACTTCTGTAATTTTTCCCCAGTAATTCTTCCTGCTTTGGGGACTTTTGCACCTAACTTCATGTTTTTCAGCTGGGAAGAGGGATTAACCTATTTAGCATTTAAAAAAAAAACACCTATCCAAGTTCATGAGAATAAAGCAGTGATATGCAGCCAACAACAACTAAATCAGGGGACAGTTATTAACCACTAATGACCGAATATTACAGTAAGATTATTTGATCATCACTCCTATACCACTGTATGATAACACATTTGAGGCACCATGTTTCAGTGCCTGGAGTCTAGAATGAAGAAATACAAAGCCCAGAAGCACTGCTTTCCTCCCCCAACACATACACCTGTCTCCTGGCTTTCACTTCACATGCAAAGTGCTCAAGTGAGTGCACACATGATGAGTCACTATTGACATTGTTATTGTAATGAAGTCTAGATAATGAAGGTCAGGAGTGCAGTAATGGGAACTAACACCTTTGGAGTTTCTGGGAATAATGCCCCATGAGTTAAACTAAGCAACACTGGCCTCAGGAAGTGCAAGCACCTTCCCACCCTGGTTCCTCACCTGGCACTGAGGTGCAGCTTTGTGGGATCTCACAGAAGGATGTGAGCCACCTCCTACCCTCACAACACTACCTGTGGGCAGAACTACAGGAGATACAGGGTACAGATAGTTGCAGAATAGATTTCATGGACTTTTTTATTGCTCCTGGGTTCCTAGAAATTTTAGATGTGCAGAGTTCCTGTCTGCTCTTACACATGTCCCTGACTCCCAATTGAGCATCTTTTAACACACACTAGCTGGGAAAATAGTAAGATCAGTCATATACACGGAGTATCAACACAGTCAATATTTGGTTTCTGTTTACGCTGGTGAAATTTGGCGGTTTTGTATATGAAGTTATGTCACACTGCAGACACAAAACATTCAAGATAGTAATTCAAACACACGAAACTGTAACCTTCATACCAAATGACCAGTGTAAATGCAAAATACAATCTAAAATTAAGGAAAACAGAAGTCCGCAAGAGACCTAAGTGAGTAAATGCTTTCTCAGCAGTCTTCTTTAAAAAGGGAAAGTTATGTGCAGTTCATCCCTTGCATAATCTCTCCACATACATACTTACATTGTAAAAATCCAATAGAACCCATTCCTGCAATTAAAATATTGCACAGCATCAGTTATGTGAGAGCATCATGCTTACTTTTTATCTGGGGTCACTTACAGGTGCAAATAAATAATCAACACTGGAAATGATGACAGATAATGCCAGGAAAATCTCAATAAAACTATGTTGCAATGACTGCACTGTGCACTAAAATGAAGCCAAAAGATATCTATTACACCATGGTCAAAGGTGATAAACCGATGACTGCAGTACTACCAATGCTGTTCATTTAAAATTATATTTTTCAAAGAGGAAGTAGGAAAAAAACCCCATTTTTAGATAAAGTCTAGTTATGAACTTTTTCATAACTTGTGTGTACTGCTACCTGCACAGTCTATGAAGCAGAAAATACTGTTTAGTAAGATGCCAGAATGACGTTACTTGTCAACTTCTGGTGTTACAACCATCTTCTGAGTGCAAGTTGTATTCAAAGGGATCCTTTTAGGATCCTTTGTGTTTTCCAATTGTGCACTATTTCGATGCACTTTCCAGTAACCTCATTGTGTTAGAGTGTGCTGGGAGTTTTCAGCTTCTCTGTGATTCCCCTATGAAGAAACAAAACTAGAAAATATATTTGGCCATGCAGATTCCAAAGTGATTGATCTGAGAAGCCCCTAATAGGCTTGCTTTTTCATCAGGCACCAAACTCCCATCCTGATGAATCCAATCCTGAATGACATCTTAAGTGGGCAATCCAGTACAGGGCACTTTTGAAAACAGAAGCCTATAGAGAAATGTAAAAATAGAAATAACCACTAACACTGTGAGTTTGTTTGCTGCTTTAGAAGACTCTGAACAACATTTACTGCTCTACTGCTATAACAAATACTTTGGGGAAAAAAAATAAAGTTTTGGTATTGCTGACAGCTTGCATGTGTATGAAACCACTGCACAATTTGTTTTTTGGAATAAAAAATGAATTAATTACTTTGCATAGGACAGAAGTTAGAAGCAGTGCCTGGCAATTTATGAAGTTCTGTTGCCAGAGCCAAACTTTCTATGATAGGCAATATACCACAGATGTGTACTTAACTGTGATCCTAATACACAGACACACTGGCATATTTTGAGGGGGAACCAAGTGCTTGACTTGGTTCACTCTGGCCATAGCTGCTGCTGAAGCCGAGACAGCTTTCCTAGTACTGTGACTTGGGGAAACTCTGCAGTTAGCTCTTGCTGTGGAGCTGGTTCAAGTTCCTTGCCATGGAATTTCTCTGCCATCTCTGACATTCATTTCTCATAAAATGGACGTGGTTCTGCCCAAGGTATTTAATCTTGTCCTGTACTTACAAATCACACTCACAAACACTGCAAGGTAAACGCCCTGCACAGAGGACAACATCTCAAGGTGTTTTTTCCTTCCTCTTCAGAGATCCCTCTTGCCTTTCTTTAGCACTTGACAAACACATGGCTCAAGTACATGCATACATTTTTACAGAGCAGCTAAAATTCATGGCACACATCAATAGGTCCCACTAGACTTATGTAACAACACGTATAACCTTACCCATCAGATCACACGTCTACTCGGGACTGTTCAACATGAATATCAACAAAACCTATAAATCCTCAGGCTACATCTAAAGTGAAGATCTTATAGGACCAATTTAAATTATGGTTTGGTAATCAACATCAATGAAATGATTAACGTGCAAAATTATGACCCTCATAACCAGCATTCCTACTTCTCTCCATGTCTTCAACATATCCCACTCCCAAACCACCAGCCTCTTTACAGTCCTAAGTGTTCTGAGCCTCTTTTCCCTGTATCTTTGGCTCTGCTTTGCACCGCCTCTTTTTTTTAATTCTGATCCACTAATGAGTCCCTGTTAGTTATTTCCAAACCCCTCAATCTCTGTATATTTAAAAAATGTTCTACATGCAATATCTCGTAATAATCTGCTCAGTAAAGTTCTGGCTAATTCTCAAATTACTTTTTCTGGAGTGCTTAAACGTGTGTTGTGGAGTACTTGCACCTGAAAGGAGAGAAGAGTGTGCTAAGAGAAGCTCCTATTCAAAATCCCAGGAATGTCAGTTGTCTTTTCCTTGCTAATTATAGAGATTAGAAAAACACCATTCTGCACAGTGTCTTGGAGACTATGTGAACTCCACAAATATGGCAGCAGGCTCAGGAAATGAGAAGTCCTGAAATTCTTATGCCAGTACTTTTTACCTAGAACATTTTTATGCCAGAAGTGTGTTAACAGTAATGCTTTTTTTCATTCCACAGGAGATTTTTGTTTAAAAACAGAAAATCAATAACCGTTGTGCAAGAAAATAAATTCCATTTTCAGCTTGGAAACGATTTCCTTTTCTGCACTTTCCTAAAACCGTATTTTGCTCCTCAGTCACCTTCAGAGAATCACTTCCAAAAATAAACTTTTACATTCCTGATGTTAAAAGCACAAATCTACTATAAGTACGTGTTCAAAGGAGCCAGTATTATGTGCCTCAACATGATCCTTACTGGTTTGTCCTAGGTGTTGTCGGCTATTTTAGCAGAGGCTGAGTCACTGTGAAATGCAAATGTCGTTTCATTCCACATCAGTTGTGATTCACCCTGAAATTTATGAGAATTTGGCAAGCTGCTATTTTATGCATTAGGCACTTAGGCTATTTGCTTCAATAACACAGCATCACTTTATCATTTAACTTCAAAGTGATTAAAACTCTATAAAGTAAGAAAATATTAACAGTTTGCATTTTACTGATGGAAGCTGTGAGAGAGATCTCATCCCATGAGATATTTAGGGGAGATGCAAGTATTTCACCAGGAGGAAATGTGGAGCAGTGGGGCACATGACTTCAAATGAAACCAAATGCAAACAAAGCACCAAGACCTCTGAAAGCTAAATTGGCGCAGCTTGAGCTCTTCAGGTAATTTTGCACATTTTCAAAGACATCCTAAGAAGATGGACTATGCCCACGCTCCCAAGTCACATCCCAGCACAGAATAACTTGCTCTGCTTCTCAGCAGGCCAAATCAGGTTCTGGTATTATGCTGCTGCAAATTTACTATGCCCAGCATCCAAACAGGTTTACTTTAAAGCCAGCTTGGCAATACCAACACTGTATTCAAAACGTTGCTTTGACTATGGTACAGGTGCATCTGAACAGTAAAATCTGTCCAGTTCTTGTGTTAGCTCTGAATGAACATCTGCCATTTGAATGATTTTTGACTAAAAACTTCATTTCCACTGAAACAACAGTTTTTCAGAAAATAACTGATTTCAGTATCAAGAAAGCCTTTTTTTGAAAAATCTAATTACATTCTTCCAGCTGAAGCTGTATGGTAGTGACATGCTGAACTGAACCAATATTCTTTGTTCACAATCAGCAAGTGAAACAAACATAAACCTACGTGAACAGCATGTAACATGCTACTCTGGACAAGGGAATTTCCATACTAAACTAACTTAGAAGAGTAACACTGAATTTCATTTTAAAAAATAAAATTTTGCTTGAATAGCAAATACTGCCACGTACAAATCTATTTTTTCAAGTTCGCATTCCATTAGGAAAAAAAAACTTTAAATTTTTATATTTTCAAACCATTTGGGCTGAAAAACAACATTAAATGTTGACATTTTCCCCAGAAAAGAAATTGTAAACGTTGCTAAACTCTGGCAGATTAGACCAGTCTCTTTTTGAAAAGGAATTCCAGAGTTCAATCCTACTGGGAGTAGCTGAGATAACCTTCTGGAGGCCTATGCCACTTTGGAAAATGGGATAAAAGCTCCTATCTAACCTAGACATTTTCTAAATGCCTACTGTTTGTGCCCAGTGTGTTAGTCATTCAAACCAGGACAAAGCCAACCAGTAAAACTAGGCTTTTTGTCATACATCTGTTCTGAAACCACTAAGTATACCTCTTTGCTCAGGCCCATCCCCTCTTTAGGACTGCATAGCCATGACTTCACTCCTTTTCACTGGAAAAAGCTGTTACACAAAAGGGAAAGTAAATATATATCAATTTTCCATTTCAAAACCAGCAAAACCAATTCCTTAGAAGATAGCAGTCCTGTTATTAGTTTGGCCTTGATATAAATGGCATGAGCCACAGCAGCTTCCAAATAGAAGATTTACTACAAATTGCGATCTGAATGGAAAGAATCAAATGGCAGACAGAGAGGATTATGTGTCTGTGGCTGTATTCTGACATATACTGGATTACTAGGATTTGCATTCATTAGGACAGTTAGATGGGCATTTCCATGAGTGTTGTGAATGTATTGCACAGTTCATGAATGTTCTGTAGTTAATATGAGAAGTCAATTATAAGATGACTTTTTCTGATCAAAAGCAGTAGGTTTTGCAGACTTTGACATTGCTTGTAGTTTGTTATGCCAAACATGGCTCTGATTCTCCACAGAGCCTCTGTGCCCATATGAAACTGGTGGGTTTTAACTGATGTAGGAGGCTACCTACACTGGGTTTTGTAGAAACTCACCCCTGGGGTAACTAACAGTTTTCATAAAATATACTGAGGGTTAAATCTGAGTTTCAGCTAAAATCTTGTGTAAAGTACAATTCGTATTGACATGTATGTACTGTACTTCAGTAATGCAGGCAAGGTTATGAGCTGGAGATGAGATCTGCAGTTTGCTACAATTAGTTACCTTAGTGACTCAATAAATCAGAATCTATAACAGCAAAGAAGTGCCCTACTCTTTATCTATTAATTTGTTACCTAAATATTTGGATAGACAATGGAGGCTACTCAAATGACTCCTAAAGTCCTTGCCTATTGCCATCCTTGACTACTCAAATGACTCCCAAAGTCCTTGGCTATAGCCATCTTAAAGCTTGACTGGCACACAACAGAATTCAACATTGTCTTAGGAACTCAAATACATTAGTCGTCAAATTAAGCTCTGATGACAATCATTTAAAGCCTTTAAAAAATCTCATCCCCACTGCAAGCTGCACAGCAGGCAGGTAGACTCAGAGCTCCTCCAAGAAACACGAACCACTTCCTCAGTAATAGCTCTGCTCTGCCACAATGCTGGAGCTGGGCCAACTGTGATGCTGTAGAAACTGACAGGTAATAGCACAACACAGGGTGAAAAGCAAGCAGGGGTAAAGAGGAGAGCTGACGCCAAGCTCTGGAGAAGGCTGAACACAGAGGATTATACTACTAAATGCATTTTCATGACAGGTGAATAATGAGCTCTTATTGGTGAGATACTGCTCATTAAACTTTGGCATTTAAAAGGACTTATGAAGGCTTATTACTAGGGGCTGCATTCATAGAGTCTACATGGGTCCGCGCTCCACCAGCCCATCTCCTGGCGTTGACATTTTCTTTCTTTTCTCTCAGAGTAAGTAAAAAAATAAAGTAATAGAACCCCCTATTTGCTTTTCAGAGCTGAAGGAGTAATTAACTGTGGGAGCAAGAGGCAAGAAGAAAGAGACCTCAGACTTAAGGTATCTGATTGCAGATAGAAGCAAAACTATTATCAGTATTAATACAGAGAAATCAGAAGCCTCAATATAAAGGTATTAAAAATGCACACAATATTGATCAACAGGCTTACCATAATTATGTGGTAGAAGCTGATTCAGCTGACTGTGTTTTCAGACTTTCTGGGTGATGTATCTCCCAGCTCATGAAATACAGTCTCATGCTATGAATAGTGACTGACAGCTTCATTTTAGTAATTTGCCACGGCAGATTGAAATTCTATTAGAGCTCAGTAGAAGATACGTTGAAATTAATGGGGGAGACTCTTTTGCTTCCAGCAGGCTCTGGATAAACAACTAAGTTTTATTTCTGATTAAGAGGCAGCAGACCCTTTTAAAACCACAGTGGCTTCAAAATTTGCACAAAACGAAAATGAGGGGGTGTTGTGCATGAGTCCTACTGTGTGCTTTTGAACACTCTCTTATAATTACACAAACATTTGTCAGGGTGGGAAGTCAAGAGAGAAGGTGCTTCACTTCTGCTATCATACATCTCCCCTCAGATTAGTTTACTCTCTTTCGTGCCATTCTCTTTCCTTTTTGAGTCCCCTTTCTCAATCAACCATTTTCTCCAGTCCTTCCTCCCATCTTAATCTCCCTGTCAAGCTATTTTCTACGGTTTCCAGCAGTAGATCCAGGAGCTATTCCCAGTTCCTAGACTTCTTTCCAGTCTGTTCAGCTTTCCTGATGTGGCATTATCTAATCTGATTTTGATCAGCATCAGAAAATTATGTCAGGCAGTCAGGGACCTGAGTAAGCTGCAGAGGCTCTCCAACCTCTTCCCATTCCCTGGGGTTTGGCTGCTGGTGCTCTGAACCAGCTTCGATGTGGTGCAGCTGCATAACTTTGGATCTGACTGCTGCGTGAAAAGCTGTGTGTGAAGGCTGTAAGAAGCTTTCACATCAAAGGTCTCTCTGGCTTTGCTTGGCAGGTGCATTTAAGCGATGTATCTTACCAGTCCCAGCCCTGGCTTGCTGACTGAACATCCCAGCTTGACCTTATCCTGCTTCATCACCTCTGGACTGTGACAGACCCTGGTTGCCATCACCAGATCTCCTCTGCTCAACTTGCTTGGGTACCGTGGGACACCACCCTTGCGGGTGAGGACTCTGTCCCTACCTGTCTGGCACATGCAAGCTCACCTGTCCCAGCCAGCCAGCTTGCCCAGGCAGTTTGAGCAGTGCTGGCTCTGGAAGAAAGGAGAAGCTCAACATACAGATCATCTTCGGGAAATTTAGCAGCTAAACAGTGTCCAGTGCTTTGTTTGCATTCAATTTCGTTGGAAGAAGATTGTACAAGCATTATTTATCAAAGGCTTATGACCACATTCAATCAGACACTCAGCAAAACAAATAGCCCTAATAGCCATTCAGCCTTTCAAGCCCACATCCCTGGCAGTAAGGTAGCCAGAGAGCAGGTATGTCAACAGAACTTTTCAAGAATGCCAAATGCTACACTTATCTTTCCAGTTTCATTTTTGTGTCTTACCAGCAATGACTAAATATAACATAAAACAAATAAAACAGAACAAACCTAAGATTCCGTGTAGTTTTCCATTCCTATGTGGTTCATATCCCTGTCGACAGGTCCTGCAGGTACTACAGGTACTCTTTCTTTATAGAGTCGTCAGCCAGACTCACCTTTTGTTCTCTTTTATAATGCAGATACATGATCCTGAAGGTGACAGCTTCTGATCTGCACATTCACCAGCTCTTTGTGGCTGACAGTGATGTTGAAGTGCTACTGTTCCTTCCATTTCAAGCAATTTCAAAACAGAACTTGGTCCCTGAATGAGACACACAGGCCACTAAAATCAAAAGAAATATTCCAATTAGCCCCAGTGAGATTCGAATCAGTCTAGCAAAGGAAATTTTCCATAGAAGCTAGTGTAGGATTGACTCTCTTATCAAAAAGGCACTCCAAAGCACATATGTTATTAATCCTCCTTCCTTCTTAATCCCACCCTAAATAGTTGTAGTTTTACTTCACTCTCCCCTTGTAAAGTTCAAACTTCCATAGGTTTTAAAGATACTCTTTATCAAAGAAACACTGGAAGGACCAGTGGAAGTTTAGGGATCATTAATTAGACAGGAGAGGATGAAGTTCTGCTAAATTGCTCATCTGTGAGTGTTAATTTAGCAGCTACTAGTTACTTTTCTCTGCTGGGATGCCAGAGTTAAAACAAGCTGGGAAAATAAAAAGCAAAAGCTAGTAAGAGGGGAAAAACAGTATGAAGCTTATCAGGAGAAAATGTTAATTACACTTTAAAGCACTCAGTCACCTAAGCTTCTATTTACAATAGAAATAGAAACAGCCCAAACTATCTCTGGGTTGTTTTCTTTTTTTACCTGTGATTATAGTTCTATTTGCTAATTTTCTCTCATTATCTTTACTCTAACTGGAAAAACATCAAGCACTTGTAATTTCTGCATACTGTTTTGTTACTTTTTATTTAACTCTTGTGTTTCTAATGAACACACATTCAGAGGTGTGTGCAGCCACGTGAAAAGCGAAGCCAGTCGACTGCCAGTCACTAATGGTTATCTAGAGGTAATCAAAACTGCTCCCACCAAAGTCTTGGGATACAGCATATTGAAGAAGAATCTTACATTCTCATCTTCCCCAAGACATCATTGCAGACTCCTTCATAGTACCTGCTATAGCAATGGCAGCAAAAAAACGACTTTGAAAAATGGCATAAAACAGTATCACCTTTATTATCTTTGACCACTAAAATAAAAGGTTATGTACAATTAACTTATATTCACACAGTGAAATACATGAGGATTTTGCTACTCAATTCAGTGAGAGCAGGACTATGCCCACAGCCTGCAAAACTGGCAACAGCTGTAAATAAGCTTAATCTGTTCTCCAGGGCTACATTTTTATATGCCAGAAATAACAAGAGGTAATCTTTCTCCGAAAAACGCTGCGTTCATTAACAAGGAATACTTAATCTAAAGAAACAAATGACCTTCACACAGCACTGCACCAGCTGCCAAGGAGAAAATAAATGACTGCTACTGCTGAACCCAGGACAGACCTTTTCTAAGATACACCAAATTTAAATTCCTAAGCAAGGAAAGGTTTCTGTTTAAAAGCAGTCATTTGCTTTCTGAGTTTCTAGTCTGAGTGTTCAGTGTAAGACACCATGGGCTGCAAAGTTCCTGCTTACACAACTATGTATTCTTGAAATGTTTTGCTTCTTCGCTTTGAAATAATTGTATTTTAAATAACATGCAAAGGTAGCTATGAAATTGTTTTACAGCCCTTTAAAAACCAAATCCTAGCACGTATCTGTTCAAAGAAAGTTTCAGAACTTATATTTTAAATCGGTGAGAAAAGTCAAAGATATTTTATTGTAGATTAACTGCTCAAATTTGTTCACAAGCATTTCAAACAGAAATACTAAAAGACTAAAAATACCAAAGCTAAAAAGCCATTAAATATCAGAGAAAACAGGAATATTGTGTCACCTCTACTCACGGAACAAGTCTCTGGATGTGCTTTCAGCATGTCACAGTTTAAGAAAAGCAAGGATTAAGTGATCAAATAAAAATGCTGTTATGACATGGAAAGGAGCTTCAGTTTGAGCTGGCCAGTTGTACAAACCAAATGGGCATTATTCTAAGAATTTACTTCCAGACAATCAGATTTCAATAACACACTCACACTGGACTAGAGACAGATCTGTGCAAAGCCCTAGAAGCTCAAGACACTGCAGGTCTGACTTATCCAATGTCTTGATCTCAGCTCTGCAGTGCCAGATGTAAACTCACTGATGAAGTCTCTCTCTAGCTATGAATGCATTCTAATTTCTTTACTAAAGCTCCTTGCTAGAGAAAATGACTTCTGGCTTTGCAGACTCTTAAATTTCTTGAGAACATTGATTCGTAAGCAGAACTTGTAGCTGAAATGAAAGGCACAGACCTTGATGTGAACCCTGATTTTTAATACTCATCTTGCTTTCCAACTAGTCTCCTTTCTCCCCCTCTCAGTCATGCTGTTTCTATTAAGTATCCCACTATTGCAACAGCCCTTTTTTAAAGTGCAAAAATTGAATCATACATATAAAAATTAAAAAATGTTGCACTATGTCTGTGTTAGAAGAGATTATCACAGGATCTAAATAAACACTAGTAGCAAAGCTGCATTTCCAGTGGAAACTGTTCAGCTTCCACATTCACCAGATCAGCTTCATCTAGTTTCAACCCTCTGCCGTGGGCGAGGACACCTTGCACTAGACCAGGTTGCTCCAAGTCCCATCCAGCCTGGCCTTGAACACTGCCAGGGATGGGTCAGCCACAGCTTCTTTGGGCAACCTGTACAAGTGTCTCAACACTCTCACAGTAAAGAACTTCTTAATATCTAATCTAAATCTACCCTCTTTCAGTTTAAAGCCATTCCCTTTCTTCCCCCATGTCCATGGACATGGGGAATGACATGCCCCTATGAAAAGCCCCTCTCCACATTTCCTGTAGCCCCATTTAGGCACTGGAAGCTACTCTAAGGTCTCCCCTGAGCCTTCTCCAGGCTGAACAAGCCCAACTCTCTTAGCCTGTTCTCCAGAATAGTCCTCCAGACAGCGCTTCCCTCCCAAAGGAAGGGGGAAAACCAGTCGTAGGCCCTGAGCAAGGGTGCATAGGGGAGAAGAAATAATGTCTCCCTGACGCTTGCTTGGGGTGATTATTATGCAGTGCTCCCCACACAGAGAGGTCAGCTCCTGGCACCATAGCCCTGCAGCAGTGTGGTGGTTTCATTAACCACCCCAGACACAAACACCCTTTTGTTTGTAGCAACACTGTCACTGAACCTGCCTGAAGGAATTAAGGGAGGTCTCAGCACCATATCTCTATCTGGCTCAATCACCTAGTCCGCAAAGAGTTGCTGGACCTCAAAAAGCTAATACACATTTGATGATTCTGTATGATAGCCTCAGAAATGAATATTTCCATAGCAATGAACAGAAGCCACTGCATGTATTGAGTGAAACTGAAGTCCCTTTTGCTGTAGGCTGCTGCAAGGATTTTGCATGAAATATTAAAAAGAAGCCTTCATGCCTGGAGTCCTTACTGGGTCACCTCAGCCTTCAGCTATCCTGCCATCTCAGTCCTCTCCTTGGGATGTAATTAAATAAGGGTAAAATGGCATGAACCTGCTAATGGCCTCACATTGCTCAGAAGGAAATCACTGAATTACCCTGGGATGCCAGCTCTGATTAGAAATAGCACTTGCTTGACTGAGGTACCTCATTTGGCAGTGAGACTAACAGTATATAAACAGTGGAACTGAACAGCATTAAAGGGAAACCACCTCAGAATATGCTCTTGCAAAGAAGATTAGTAAAAGTTAAGAGGATCACAGACTACACACCCACATCCTGAAAGACCTACAGAGAGAATATGATTTCAAGCTGGCTGGTGTTTTCAGTCTAGCTGAGTGCCTTTACCTGGAGGTAAAGATCAGGGGCCCAGTTCTCAAGGATAGAAATTAGTGGTCTGCTCCATCAGCATAGTTTGACATAAGCTGTGAAGCTCCTTTCTGATTCAAACTCTAAATATTTAAAAGTTAGTACAAAAATCTCTCCCTGGGCAAGATTATTACACTCCTGCTTATTGTAGGATTTCCTATATTGTCATCTGAGGTGCCTGGTGCTGGGCCTCCCCAGGGAGAGGACAAGATGAGCATAGTTCAACTTCTGAGTTTGGAGTTTGGTGCAAGCAAAGCCAGAACTTGTATCTGCTGAGAAGAGATGTTTTTTTAAAAAAACCCATGAAAAATAAGCGAAAGGGTTTTGACAGCCTTTTTTTTTTAACTGTAATTATCTTCAAAGTAATTATCTCTGGAGGAATACAGCTCTGCTCTTCCATTGCATTAAACCAACTCTGCTTTTCCTTTTCAGAAGCAGCCTAAGACTAAATCTTGATTTTAAAGAGCATATTGTGAAAGTGACGGGGGAAAATGTGTAATTACAAAAAAGCTGCTGAAATTTTTGCTACAAGACAGAAAAAAAGGAGAAAAACTGGAGAACAGCAATCAGCTATAGGGGTTTTTTAACAGAAGAGTTTCTTTGGCAGAAGTTAGTGGCCCTGCAATGTAAGAATGATTGATACAGCAGGATGCCACCCCAGCAGGAAGAACATGTCCCATGTGGGCAGAAAATGGACAAGATCCTTGCTGCAATGTGTCTACACCATCTATCACCCGTGCCTCTGGCCAAATACCAGACCAGACCTTTGGACCCTTTGGTGTGCAAAGACTGATGAGGAAGTTTTTCTGTCACCAGTAAGAATGTACGGAGATGACACAAGAGGCCTGTTGAGAAAATGCAAACACCATACCACCAAATTGAAATATAGGAAAGAAATACTTTCCACTGAACCGAGCGTGGTTCATGGAACGGTTTGGATCCACTGGGCTTTGGTTTTAAAGTCTTCACCGTACATGTTCATGATAGCTGGTCACTATTTCATACATCCAGTCTGAACATGACTGCTCACAGTAACACCCAAACTGGGCAACCAATTTTCAGCAACAGGTACCTATCACTTGAACTACAGCACTACCACCAAAGATGGCCATAACAGCAGGTCAGCATTGCCTACATGTTAGTGTGTAACACTGTCAGCTCACCAGAAATCATTGCAAGGACTGGCAGCTCCAGTGAGGAACTAAAACCACCTATAGCTGGGGTATCATGAGAGATACTTAAAAAAAATGGCCTACCAAAACATACTGCTGAAACGCGTTTCTGAGGACAGCCAGTGTTTTCTTTGCAGGAAATCTCTTTCTATCAAGAACTCGAACTCTACCATTTTTCTGAGCCACCTAAAAGCAAAGTTTTTCATTAACTCTGAGTCACAAAAAAGCACAAAGGCAAGATATATGGTGGTGAAAAGTTCTGCTTTATATGCAGACAAAAGAAGACCTACATTCTTCAGACCTACATCTTTAGATCATGAAAGCTCCTGATCACATCTAATCTCTGCAGCTTAGTCTCACACATGATCTTCACCCTTCTCACACCAAGTTTCATTGCTTTCTTTCCGTTCCAAATCTCTGTGAAAATCACTTTACAACACCATAAAGTTGCTGCTTGTATTCAACCTGCAGCTAACGTCTGCTTTCAGGGTCTCCAGCACAGTGACAGTACGTGTGTATTTACCTGGAACAACTGCTCTCCAGAGCCCTGCACTTCTACAGTGCTGCTATCCCAAGTACTGCTACTTGAGCACAAGCCCCAGCCAGTTGGTTCCCTTCTTACATTCAACAATCCGTACTTCCCTTCTCTCATCAGCCACAAGTGGTTTTCCAGGCTGTTAATGGTGGAATTTGGTAATAAAGTGAATGTTATTTGATTCTGAACAGGCAATTAGACTTCCTCATTTAGTTTTTAGGGGTTTAACTGCCTGACTTGACACTAATGTGAATTAACCAGCATCCCACCCTGCTATGAAACTGCCATTAATGCCAGTGCAACGTGCACAATTATTATGATATATTATACCACTGACAGCTCATATCCATATTATCCACCTTTTTTCCCCAAAATTAGTCTGATGGTAGGATCACACATTCCCTAATTAACACCTTCTTTCTACAGTTACTAATGAGTCTGCTGATATCACTTCTTCAGGCTGCCTCTATTATAATAAAGTCTTGTGGGTATATCTAACTCCAACTCTCTACTTTAATTAAGAGACAGATGCCATTGACTTTCTTTCACTTAACAGACACTTAGTCCCCCGAATGGTAAGTGAGGAAGGCAACTGCTTCATCTTCTGATTCTTCATTGTGCATCGCAGGACTTGGATTGGGAAGTGAGACTGATACCTGAAACAGCACCTGGAAGAAGGTCAGCCTTAGTCTTTTTTAAAGAAAAATGAGATTAAGGCAGAAGACAGTGAATTTATGGAGAGAACAGAGGCTAAAATAATTTATGGAGAAGATTTAAACAAATCACAGGAGAAAATAACTCTCCCATATAACAAAACTTGTTAGCTTCACCAGAAATCAGAAACAGCCAGTTGTGTTAGTTTCATATTTTGAGAACAACTGATGTAATCCAAAACCTAACAAAAAAGGGGATCTCATTTAGCTTCATCAGGCTTTCATTAACACTGCATCATGGAAGTGAAGATTTCCTATTTAAGACAGGCCATGCTGGTTGAACAGCATGAAAAAAGGCAGAACACAAAAGAGATTTACAATGTCTGCTACAGAGATCTTTTCAGCCAACTACCATAACATCTTTGCTCTTGAAAGCACTGCTGGAGCCAATCCTTCTGGAGGCGTAAAAGATGCAAATCAACAGGATACAACTGCATTGCTTTAACACAGAAAAAGCCATTCAGGACATAGCGTTCATACAAGGCACCCATCATATTCTTTTTAAAGGAATTGTGATTGTGTTTGTTTACAAAAGAGGAACATGTATGCAAGAATAAAATATACACTTCAGAAGAGCAGATTCATTAATTTAAGTCAGCATATTTCTTTTGGTGCTATACACCATAATTATAACACCTTCAAATTCCAAAAACTGTTTTCAATATTGAAGCTGAAATTTATTTTTTTTTTTTTTAAAAAAAAGTTCATTTTATAATTTGTTTACTTTTTGAAATGGAAAAACTCAACCTTTGAACACAGCATGGCAGTTTGAAATTATGACTGATTTGAGACCAGTTCTAAGTTACTGTAAGGGATTAACAGAAGGGGTAAAGCCAAACACATTGCTACTTTGAAATTCAATAGCTAAGCCTTCAACAACATTGGGTTGCTTTTTATTATTTCCTCTGTGGCTCCTACAGTCATTTTCAGCACCCCTCCTGCCACAGTGTCGTGCTCAAACTCAGAGACTCACGGTTGCATTTCTCATGGCCCAGCATCTGTTCTTATCAGACATATTTTTCCAAAGCATAGTGATCTGCAAAAGTGTACAGACACTTTGATGTAAAGAACCATTTGATATAAGATACAAGGGAAAATAAAACTATGCCGATCATGTGTCCAATTCAGAGATCTAAGCGGTACCTGTGTATCTCTTAATACTTAAGTTTTGATTTCAAATGGCTTGGAACTAAAGCTGTGAGAAAGACTTTCAAATAAGGGGCCCAGTGGAAGGTTAAGGCAACACATTTACCAATGTGGTGCCCTGCTGATTTTCTTCTCCCCAGCATAACAGGCCTGAGACAACCTCTTCAGCTGTGCATAGCAAAAGACGTCAAGCTGGAGGAAATGTTCTGGAGGGAAGATGTGACAGTATTGGGAAAATCATTACCAGCAGGAAGTACAAAGAACATGAAAAATCGCTTACTCAAGCAAACCAAATGAGAAAACTGGGCAATCAGTGCTCTAGGAAACACAGAACAAAGTGTGATACCCTATAAACTGCACTATTATTCACTGCTGTCGCAAACCACAAAGCTTTTTCTTTCATAGGACCTTTTCTAACGGATAGGCCCCTTACAGCTACAATGCAGAAACACAACTTGCTGATCTTCTATAAAGAGATAAGACAATCCCGCTTTCAGAGTTTACTCCATCTTCAGGTTTAACATAGGGCTATTGTACTGCTGCAAGTCAAAGGTAATGTCTTCAGGAAAAGCAACATCAGCAAGGGTAAAAACAGGTTTCCATTGTTGCTGCTTTGACATAATAGTTCATTTTAATAATGACAAGTGAAAGGCTTTCACACTTGGACTTAAGATGATGACAAATTTTTCTTGAAGAGGTAGTGTTAATATCTTGCTTAGTTTTCTTTAATCATTGTGATGTTTTCTCCTTTCCAGGTTGTTGGCAGGAGTTGTGCTTATTAAACCTCTGCCATCTCAGAAGAACATGGCAGCTAAGTAATACTTAGCTTATTCAGGTTCAGGATACACACACCACTGACTGTCCCCCATTTTTTACCTCAGGCAGCCAGCACAATAAAACATCTACTGTCCTGGTCTTGTATCCAGTAAAGAATGTTCTTCAGGCTGTGATTTCATTTTTTGTTTTACTTGGTTACTTATCTAAGTGAATTGGGGCTATTCACTCACAGCAGTTTGAGAAGTCATGCTTTAAAGCCAACATTTGGCCAGATTACAGCTTTACCAAGGAAATGCAGGACTAGCTATTTTCCTTACCAGCTGAATATACAGTAGTACTTATATACCTACAATCCAACAATTAAATACCCCCAACTATGCTATTATTTGAAGAGTTCATGAATACTGCTGTAGTGTCCTCCTCCAGATCTAAAATGAGACAGCTTATTGTCCCACTAAGGTATTTCAGGATGGTTATCAGCTAACACACTGCTCAGCTGAGCTGGCACCTCCACATCATGGTCACATCTGCATTTGCAACAGCTGCACAACCTAATCCACACTACAGCTGTGGTACAATCACATTTTAGATATATTTATTCACAAAAGCGTTCAAGAGTAAAACTGTTCTTTTAGTGATAGCATAGTAACTGGCAAATACATATATTCCCTCGTGAAGGGAGTCATTAAATCAAGAAGTCCTGATCCTCTCTACCCTGCCCTCGTGACAGAAATATTTTACCTGTATGCCAGACGGCTGCAATTTGTATGAAGAATAGAGAACACAGATGAAAGATTGCGGGCTGCTTTTACAGAACTCACGCTGAAAGCATCTCTAAGAGGTAAAAATCTAAAGCAAAAGATTGTGGCCATTCTGGATACAAATCAGGGCTACAAGGAGGCATTTAGAGAGGCGCTGACTTACAGGACAGCTAAACACCTTTGTCTCTGCCAAAACTGCAGCCTCTTAGATACCATTAACTGTCTGCAAATAGGCCAAAGAATCCAGAGGACAAACAGCACACAGGTGAATGGGAACATCTCACAGCCGGCAAAAGCCAGTTAGACTCAACTTGCTATGGAAATTCTGGGAAATGCACAGATTATAAATCTCATAAAATTTACCTGTCAAAAAGCTCTGGAAGTCTGAGCAGCCACTGAACTGTCCCCAGAGGAGGCAAAAATAGCCTCCTCCCCAGACAACTCCACATCCTTGGCTGTAGACCCGCTCTAGCCACAGATTGCTCGGACCCACTGTATACAAACCCACCAGAGGAAAAGGATTGTTTATAGCTGCCATTTGAGGACAATCTTTGTTGGAGCTGAGCATGCACAGTACTGCTGTTAGCCAGCTTTAGACAGGGTGACCTGAAAAAGGAAAAGTGTCCCTCAAAGCTCCAGGCAAAATCTGATGTGTTGCCATCTGCTACAAGCAATAGCCCCTCACTCACAAAAGCACTGTAAGAAAGGCGGTGAAGGAAACAGCAAAGCTGTCAGCTGAGCTGCTATAGGGGTCTGTCCTCTCCCACTCCAAAAGGAACAGGCACAGATAGAACAGGGTGGGTTATAGAAGCATCCAACCCCCACTGCAGCTCCCACTGTATCTTTGCTGTCATACAGTTAAAAACCCCATAGGAAGCTTGTAATTTGCTATTACACTTCAGAGATCATTACATTAATTTCTATGGAACCCTGATAATTACACAGGTTTTCCCATGAAAAGAAGAACCAGCTCCTTTTGGGAAAAAAAAAAAAAATAAAAAATCCAGCCATCAAAAAAAGTAATATACTTCTCTGTGTACATTAATCTGGAAAAAAAGCAGCCAACCATGTTTACTGATACAATATTTCCTCATGAATATGGCTAATGAGCTCAAATGACGCAAGCCTACATGGCACAGAAAAAGACTTCAAAGTACAGAAACTTCCCTCTGACGATACACAAACTCTAGGTACACTGAGACATATCCTTTTGGATATCAGAGGGAAAAGAAAGAGGTTCAGGATTTAGTTAAAGTTAGAAAAGGATTCTGCAAACTCAGTTATGCCTCTTTGAATGGTAGTTCACGTAAGGAGATACACTACCTATACCAGGGCTCCCCAGGGCACCCTCTGGGCTGTCACATGAATACATCTACCATTTTCCACTTTGAAATCCTGGCAGCTCTTCTCACTTTGTTTGGTAACTGAGGCCAGCTGTATCAGCATCCCTACCTAATCCCCATGGTGGTCTTGCCAAAGAAGCTGAAGCATGTTGCCCTGCACAACTGCAGTCGTTGCATCTTCATTTCTCGAGCTCCAGTTCTTTGGAAAAGTGTTTTCAGGCACATGTGCTGGCTCACAGTACATGCAGAGGATGAGGAAAAAGGTTCAGATTCATGGGCTTTTTGCTGATAAAAAGCAAACAGGCTTGAGTCAACCTCAAATGAGCGAGCTCAGATGCCGTCTTCCAAAAGCATTTCCCAAGCAGCAGTTGAAAGAACACAGCTTTCTCCACCATGGGAAGGTTTGCTGCCTTCTCTGGAGAGTGGTAAGCCTTCCAGGCACGACTTTCATTCCTATCTCAAAGCTACTTCTTAAGATCAATGTTTCTGCTGTCAGACTAACCAAAACAGCAGAGATTAATAAATAAATAAATAAATAATCTCCAAGGGATGAGACATCCTGAACTCTCCATTGCCTTTATTTCCTTCATCTTCTTTCTTCTCTTGTCCCTGCCAGGAAAACAAACACACCATTCTCCACCTTCTTGCAGCCCTTTGTGTCCATGCAACACTCAGTTCAGCAGATCAGCCCGCCCTTTGGTTACACCCTTGGAGGAAGTGACTCCTCCAGGGAAGAAAAATCTTCACTACCATAAAAACCCAGTTTTAAGGGGCAGATCATCACATCTGGACTTAGGACAGTAAGTGACACAGGCTATAAACTGGAAAATAAAGGATTTTGTGGCCTGAGATCCTGTAGGCAGGATAAATCCTTCAAATTACAACAAGACCCTTGTTAAACTCATTACTTGCTGCTCAGAAGTCTTCCAGCATTTTTCATTCTTTACTAAACTTATCACACTAAATCCCTTCCCTAACATCAAAATCTTCTGGGATACAGCAGCTGCAAGACTTTAAAGTGCTATCATCCAATGGGACTCTATAATGAAAACAGGCTTCAGTAATACAACTTCTTAATTGTTACCGTAGCTCAGCATGATATACTATCTCAATGTCATCAGCAATGAAAGACTTCTCAACAGGAAATACTGATTTAGGGGATCCAGCCCTTGCCTCACATTTGTTACTTTCATGGCAATACTTCACATTTTAAATAGTAAGGCTTGCTTTCCAGTAGAAGTCCAGTTCAAAAATCAATTTAATCAACTGGAAACAATGGAGGATTATTTACGTAATATTTGTGTATATTATGTATTATTTATTGGCCTGAGCTGTTCTAGAAATATTCAAGGAATACAGTATCAGCTGAGAGAAGAAAGCAGCAATCAACAATATAAGAATCAGCTTGTCAGTCTCAGATACTTCTCTATCAATCACTTCCACAGCACCAAAACAGCATGTTCAACACCAAATTCAAATCCTAATTCTATTAGGGATCCCCTAGTTACGCTATTGCTTTCCACTGGGGTGCATCACTAGCATTTTTAACAGATATTTTAATTATCTGAATTTTGCAGGACTTTCTACATTTCTGTGTGTATTTGAAACAGGAGAGACAGAACTATACAGGGCAAAGGGTTTGATTTCATTACAAAAAGGGGCAACTTTCAAGGTGGCTCATTCATTTCTCCAGGGAAAATCGAGTTTATCTGCTACAGACCTCTCAAATATTTGCTATCAAATCATTCTGTAAAGGTACTCCCTACAAATCCTTCCTTCCCACATCACCTCAAACTGCTCCCCAGGAGTCTGCACACATTTGCTGATCTGACACTACCTGTCAACAGCATTGCACAGAGTTCATAAAAAGTGACACTGTGGTATCAAACTCTTCATCCCCTGGGATGTAAACCTGGGCCTGTGTTGACATGTCTTACTCTTTGAGGACCTTGACAACCCAGAAAGCCAACCCCAGGGGTTCTCTCGCTCACACACACTGAAGTTTGCTAGGAAGAACAGGCCAAAACCACTGCAGTAAACTCCATAGAGTCAGTCTTGTGTTTGTTTTCCTTCAGCCATTAACCTCCTGCCTAATCCAACAGAAGCCTCCTGGAAACTTCCCTGCTATTTTCACTTGCACCAGCAATTCCTCTGTGCTCAAGCTACAAAGGGAAAAATGACTCCATTCTTAGTAGGTTTACTCCTGAACTGTACCAGTAAGATGGTTCAGAATTACTGCTGCCTGTTTTGTACAAGTTAGCACTTCATCAAAATGCAGCAAACATTTCATGAAAAAGCTAAAAATCCACAAGCAAGGACAAAACTAAACAATCAGATAATTCCATTTTCCATAAGGGCAAACGAGAACCAGCTTGCATGGACAGATACAGAAGACAATCTCCTGAGTGAGTCTAATGACTAAGACATAAGAACTAAATTCTTCCTGGCCAAGCTGCATTTAATGTTGGATAAAGGACAGGGAGTTCTCCATGACCTTGATTTTACGACTGATCAGCTTCGACAGTCTGTGTTGCTCCCAACTGCTTTTGACCAAAAGGAGCCTGTGAGGGGGAAAGAGATGCAGAAGCTCAGGACAAATGGGCACAGATAAAGTCCATCCACTTGCTGATGAGATAGTTAACAAACTGCACAGGCAACTTCAGTCCCATGTCCCAGCACAGATTTCGAGACCAGGGGTACAGAAAAATCAAGATTTTAGTTTGTATAAAACTAAACCTATTTGGTGATATTTTCCATTCCTGAGGTCTCTCATGCTACAGCATTTAGTTGGTCAGGCAGAAAATTACTTTTCGTAAATAAGGTATTTGATTTTTGGAAGAGGCTTATCACTGCTAGCTATACAGCTATTCAGTTTATCCACACGAGTGTATGACTTTACTTCCTTTAGTAGGGTGATTACCACCTTTGTCAATAATCCCACCCACGTGATTTTGTGCTGGCAGGACACTGCATAATCCATGTGTAGGATGAAACTTGCATTACAGTTAAACCCATGAGATGCAGGCATCCACCACAGGAATGAAAAATGTTCAGCTATGTTCTGATCCTGCTCTTGCTAAAAACATGTCTTCTATGCCAAGATGTTGAAGACAAAGTTGTAGCACAAAGCAGTGGAGTTTGAGGGACTCAAAAGTCTCCCAAAACATCCTTCTGCCCTTACACAGGATGAGCTACAGCAATGCAACCCCTAATCTGCTCTAAAATATAACCATTGAAGCTGTAAGTGTACAGGGGCACATTTCAGCTGAAGCGAAGTTGTCCGACAACAACTGACATCAGCTAAAGAATCAGGTCTCATAGTGCTTCTAGACTCCAGGCTTGCTGATTTGGAAACCCATATGGGTACATTTATAGTTCACAGTAACCTCCTCTGGTAGAGTAATGGGAATCAGGACATAAGGACAGTTTACATGTTTGCTGGCTTTTGGCAAGATGCATTGAAGGTGAATTGGACAGATGTAGAGTGTTTGAACTTTCAATTTTTCTATCTATTCAATATCCACAGCACTGAATTCTTTGTTTATCTGTTGAAATTCAGTGAATATCACCATTGTCTCAGGGGCTGGAAGAAATCTAATTGTTGGCTTTTTCTTTTCCTCCTTTCTTTTAACAGCATCCTTTTCTGACAGGAACCGCAGTGGATTATATCCCCTGTGCCTGTGACTCATTCAGGTGCATGTACAGAAATATCTTTGTGTCAAACTAGGCTAATTATGCCACTATTCCCTTGTGGATTATGCAAAAAATCAATTAAAACTCAGCTCTTCTTTGTGATAATTTAAGCATAATTTCTGAACAACTGCATTACCTCAGTAAGTGAGGTGGGAATTACAAAATGAATTCTCTGCAAATCACAGTGGGAGCAGGAAGCCTGACCTCTCTGTGGTGTGAAAAATCTACTCTCATCTCCAAAATGGATCTCTAGAAATAATACACACATAGCAGTCTCTTGATGCCAGAGGGAAGAGTTAAGCATTTTATGGACACAACTAAGGACACAAATAATGCAGCCCTGTTGGACCTTAAACTAACAGTCAGGGCCTGTCCTTTCAATGAGCTGCATGCCCTTCCAGCAGGGAGCTTCCATACTGAGACCCAGGACAGCATTTTGCAGCACTGCGCACCGGAGGTAACAGTACCAAAGTTCCTGTATTTGAATCCATTTTCCTCTGACCAAGAGCTGTTAAATTCTACAACAGAAGTGATTTTTTGTTGTTTCTATCAAACTATATAAGTTTATCATGAACCACATCAGTCCAATAAGATGCAATCCCAAAGACAGTATGGAGAAGAAACACAGCTGACATTTGGTAACTGAATCTCAGTAATGATGTACCAGTTACATTAGCATTTTGGGCACACAAACACTCACAATGCTTCAGTAACAAACAATACCCAGTTATGACAGCACTTTTCTCTCAGAGGTCTAAAAGCACAGTCAAATATTATCCTAACTTTGAGTTTTGAGAAGCAAGACACCAAATACTGAGGATCAACATTTCCAAACTGGCTACTGATTTCTGTAGCGCTCTGTGTTTTCTGTGCTAACAGACCTCATCTTACAGAAGCACCAATCATACACAAATCCCACTGAATCACTGGGAGCTACAGGTTATCAGCATTTCTAAAAAATTAATTAAAGAGAGCAAAATAAATTCGTTGCAATAAGTTGGATGCACAAAAATATGGGATTGCTTAGCAAAAACCATGCCCCATCTCTCATCCAAGGTCACACAGTACATCTATTGCACAAGAGAGAACTGAGGCCAGATCTCCTAATAGCGTAGAAAGTAGAACTATACAGAAACTGGGCTAATGATTCAGCTGTGGGCTTTGCAGTATCATGTCTCTAGTGCATAATTTGAATGACACTGATGAAGCATAATCATCATTTCATAATCATCCATACCACTGTAGACTCTGGAGTATACCAGAGATATTTATGAGGCCAGTTAGGAAATACACATGGGCTCGTTGTCTGCGTTATGAAAAATCAAAATAACTACATACTGTCTTTTTTTTAAAAGGCTTCTTTGAAACATGAAAATCGTAAGAAGAGGAGGAACAAATTCTTAAACTAGGCTGAAAAGAGAGACAACAACAGAGTTTACATATACAGGTATGCCTTTTTGGTAACTAGCAAAAAATCTCAGGTCCAAACATCCAGTAAGTGCATGCCTTCCCCTTAGTGATATTTAAAATGCACACATTATTTCCTGATGAGCCTACTCCAGGTTTAATTGTCCCTACATAAGCATTGCTTCTGTGAAATAAGATTTGCCAATCAAACTGCTGATGAAAATCAAAGCAAATACTTAGTAAATTTTTAAGTTCCTGAACCTGCCATTATCAGACAAACATCATGGAAATTCTGACTGAACAAAAATTAATACTAAAGGTCAGACCCAATAAAGAAACACTGAGAAAATGCTTCTGGAAAAGGTACGCTTGCATTTGTCAGAACAGCCTTTCAACAAAATTGTCTGCTTTACAAAGCAGAAAGGCAGATAAATTATTATTCTAGAGATACATGTTAATGATGGATGAAGAGTTTCAGTTATGTGTTATGTAGTCTAAGAAATCCTCACTGTTTTGTTTTTGCTAAGTGATATATGATTATAAGATACCGCTTTCATAATTCCAAATAACAAACCTGGAGACAGGAAGCTTTTAATTAAGTAATTCTCAACCAGGGAGAACCTTCTTCCTCTGCCTCTCTACTCAGTGCATCTCCAACAGATTGCATGTAAACATAAAGTTAAAAATAACCCCAGCATGGTAATCAAACATATATTAATATATGTGCAAAGGGTAGAAATTAAAAATGCTTACTCTCCCCAGCAAGCCTTTGTTTTACAACCCACTGCTCCTTTATCCAGTTTAAAAATTTCTACAACAGTTCCAAAGCATAAACCGTATGCATGTAGCTGAAGTTCTGAACATCAGCATTTAGGACCCAAATTACCCTCCTCTAACTGACATTCAATATTCTGTAAACAGATTTCAAGAGACTTCCTCATTTAGAAACTTTGAAATATGAGTCAAGAGGAAAGGATTGGGTTAACTTTCTTTTTATTTGTCCTCTTCTATTATTCACAGTTCTTTGCATAATGCTGTTTAGATGTAATCCTTTACAGGTTTTATATCGTTCACCATTAGTATTAAAATTGAAATCTGTTCTAGGTCACATGCTCATCTGATGTAAATTAGAGCAGCTATTGAAATAAAAGTTATAGACTGAAAGGAATGCTGAACACTGGAGCAGTAAGTCTATCTTTTCCTGCTTGACAAAGTGTGTGGAAAATTTTCTTTTAAAAAAGGAATCAGAGAATACCTGTTGACAAAATACGCTTCTATCCTAGTGAACAGCATCGATTCCCTTCACAAAAATACACCCATTGAGATGAATCCGCACACAGCAAGAAAAAAAATGCTACACAAAACTACATCTTAAACATTTGGTATATTCCCAAAATTAAACCAGACCAGCTAAGAATGTAAAGCTGAAAACAAAGCAATAGATTACAAAACTAAACAGAAATTACTCGTTCAGAATGCTTGAGAAGGCTTCCCAGAAATTCATTTCTACAAGAAAAGTGTGTATGTGAACCAGTGAATCATGCTTCTAAAAACATCATTCTGCTTTTCCTACTGAACTTTCCAGCCACCTGGTACATTAACACATCTGGCACAGACAGGAACCTTATAATAAAATAATGCAAACCAACCTGCTGGAACTCACACTGTCTTGGGAACAGAGCTAGGGATCAGATCTCTTCCCTAGTCCCCATCCTGAATGCATAATTCTGGGGGAGAGGCCATTAACTTCCCACTGAATAATGAAACTACCAGTGCATAACGCTAACAGCATGTCCTGGTTAACTCCAAAACCTGACTGCTCTTCTACTGAGACACAATGCATTTGCCGCAACTGAAAATGGAACCGACACCTAAAGCTGAAATTTGTTTAATTTAGGGTTAAGAATCTGCCCTGTGCCTCACCAGCACAGTACAGACCACACTGTCTGCAGTCACAGGTCCAGAGAGCCCAGTCCCACACCACTTCTCTGAATGAGCTTCCAAACCCCACCAGCCAAGTTGAAGCCTCTCAGATATCCCCAAGAATATCAGATTGTCTGTAACTGATATAGGCAAATCCCATTTTCTGTATAACAAACACACTAAGCTCAGTCCTAATTCCATCTTTAATACTGCGCTTGGACTTAGAACAACACAGAAATAAATGGTGAGTCCTCCACACCAGCTGGTACAGATCTTCACCTCTGCAGCATACAGGAAGTTCTGTGACACCTGGTTGTCCTGACACCAACCTGAAACCTAATTTTGTTTGAATTAGCATTCTGTGTGGTGTCAGAATCCATAATGAGAGAATACACCCACACAGTGGGATGAAGCTTCATTTTAAATTGGGTAATGCTGCAACAGACAGGAATTCAATTAGGTTTGCAGCTCTTGCATTTCTGGAAACTAACCCTAACCATAGCCTTATCCTGAACTGATTCAGCACAATGAATAATAACCTTCAGTCATATGGCAATCCTCAACCTAAAGAGAGCTTTGTCCTCTTCTTCATACAGGACGCTATGCAACCTTCAGCAGTTTTTGGGGCCCCACTTCCCTCCACTCCTTAATGCAGGTCCCTGTCCAAAATTACTTGTTAAGCACTGAGACTTACATAGGAAGAGTCTTGAGTGTGGACACACAACAACATCTCCATTTAAAACCAAAACACATGTAAACAGTTTTCAGTTTTCAAAGATGACTGACATTTCATCAAATGTCAGGTCACTTTGCTAGGAGCTGAAGCAGCATATCCATGCTTCAATAGGAAACAGGCGTAGGTCTGTACCGTGCTATGTACAGTGTATGTATTTACTGAATTCAGCCTGTCACCCCCATTTCATGTTTTATTGTTCTCCTTCAAGTGTAGCAAGCCTGACCTAATGAAAAGTTTCATCTAATAAATATCTCTTCTAGTCATTTGCATGGGGCAAATTTCTGTTGCCAAGTAAAACTTTATTTTTAAGTACCAAGTAAAATAAGTACCAAATTCTATTCACAATTACACTCCTAGACTTTTGCAGAGCCCTGGGGGCTGCCAGCATGTGGTGCCAGGGAGCAAGCCTTCATTCTTCTGAAATCTTATGTGATATCCCAGCTGAATCAAAGAGCCACAGGACAGGAGAAACAGGCTCCTGGAATAAACAGATGATGAATGAAAGTGTTCCCTGCTAAGCATAAAGTCATTGCAATGGATCTAGGTCAGACAGTCTCACTTGAAGTTTTGATGCTTCTCCATAGGTCTATGAGCTGGACATGTGCAGAAATCACAGGTCCGCAAGCCCAGCAGTCCCAGCTGCAGGACTGCAGGCACAGGACTCTAAGCAGAGAACTCCCAGCTCTCAGTGACAGACATGGCTATGTGCTTGGATAGAGAGGAGTACAAGCATTGGGGCAGGCAGAAGACTTAGAAAACAGATGAGATGATAACTTTGGCTGAAACACATTATTCTCCAGCTATTCTCAAGAGGTCTCAGTTATAATACATTAGACAGCAGCTTTAGCAAAGCCTGGGGTACCTCTCAGACTCCTCCAACTCACTCCAGCCATGGGTTACCATAAGGAAAGACATGCACCACAGCTGTATCAGGGAGAGAAATCCAGCAATAGAGGTTTGCTGCCAGTCCACTGAGCAAAATCTGGCCCCAGCCCTGGGACTCAGTATTGGCTATGGTGGACATAGGCCTTGTTTGTTAACAGCAGGCTGCCTCTCTAGGCTGTTTCTCGCTTTTATGTCACTGTAGCAAGAGCACGATCTGGAGTAATAGTCCTTCTTATGCTTGTGCTCTGTGTTTGGGGAATGGGTAATTGGTTTTATAGCTTTTTATGAAGTCTCATTTATAATAGCAGCCAGCTGCTTTATCAGCCACTATATCCTCTTGTTCCCCTCTATACACTGATAAATTTTACTCTTGACCTCGACTCGGTCAGCACTCATGAGACACATTCTCCTGTGAAAAAAGCACTCGAGGGAGATCTGACACAAAGTCTAGCATAGTGCGTGATGGTCTAAAAGAAGAAAGATCTAAGCCTCAGTAACAATCCACTATTTGTGCTTTCATATAATCACATCTGGCTTACTATAGCTCATTCTTCATGGCTGTAGAACTAAAGCCTCTGAACTTTGTTATTTAAAAACAGCATCACCCAGCATTAGAACTTCCCCTTTGCAAGCTGCCTCCATGAACCACCACTGTGCTCATAGGCGCTCTGTGCAGACCACCCACACATAAACCTGCCTCTCCACCGCTCTCCCATCTTGCATCACTCCTTACTTAGATCTGAAGTGCAGAACAGACTTGACAGTTGTGTAAAGCCCTGGGGTGACCTTAGGTACTTGAAATCAGAGCAGATAATTCAGACTACCAAACTGATGTCACCTGCAGACTAACAGTGTGTAACATTTGCCTCTGCTCCCTCTAGTCACCTTGCTTGCTTTGAATTTGAGGCATTCTTTTTCCCAGGAAGCTTAATGCAAACACTGAGATAAGGGGTGGGGATGGGGGGGTGGTTTCATTGTTTCCTTTTCTTGCTGGAGGATAATGTTAGGAAAAGCTCTTGCTATTAATTTGATGAAAAAGGTCCTAGAAATTACAGGAAACAGCAACATCAATCCATATAAAAGCTCTGCAGTGTTTTTATTCCAAACTCATGCAATCGGGCATGCATGTGTGTTTTTCATAGCCACTCTAAGGTCCTCAGTTATCTTCTGTCAGGTGTTAGTGGCACCTATTTCTCCTGTTCTTATTTTGGATGTTTCTCACATTTTGTATTACTCTCCAAAGTACAGGCAGTCACCCCAAATTTTACTAAGTGTATTTTAGTAATGACTATAAAATACCTGTTTGCAAAAACGGACCTGAATGCGTGACAAGTAAAACCCAACTGCATTCAAATCTGAAAATAAACTGTTATCATCCTAATAATAAACAGAATTATCTAAAAAGGAAGAACTTTTTTAAAACTTTGAAAGCAATCTGCAATTCTCTTCGGTTTCTGTTTGGGAGGAATACATGTCTTTTGCCCAGTTTTGGTTTTATGAGGCCAGAAGTCTCACTGCAAAGAAAAGTGAGTTGGTTCTAGCTCAGAATATTCTGTAGAACTATTGGAAAGGAAATAGTTTTTAAATTACTTAAAGCAAAAAAAGAAAAAAAAGAGAGAGAGAACAGGTAGTGAAAAACGGAAGGCAAATGAGGATGATCCTTAATGACAGCGACACAAATGCAATGCAAGTGAAGAATGGTGAAATGAAGAGTTATTGTTACACCACCACATGGGTTTGGCTGGTTAAAAGTATTGACCAAGTACGAAGTCCTGATATGCCTCCACGCAGGCAATAGGATCACACACAAAACCCCAAAATTCCATATGGATTTCTGTAGAATTAAGACCTTGCACACACTTTTTATCTCTTAGTTAAATACTAACTTTTTGCTAAATCCCTGAACATCTGTAGTAAGTGTAAAGAGTTAACTCCTTGGTACACTCCTGGTATTCGCATTGCTACAGGCAACATCCCTATAGAAAGGTCACCTGAGGATAAGCAGTCTGGTCAGTGAAATGTTTTGCTGATAGATCCACTAAACTCACTCATCACTAAGGGAGCAGGTAAACTGTTATCCATAGTAAAAGGTCTCTCTCACGCAATTCAGCTTTAGTGCAACAACATGCATGTGCATGGTAAGTCAGCACAGCCAACTAAGACCCAATTCTGCATCATCAAAAGCAACAGACATCCTGCAGCTGAGGTTTGCTGGGCACCAGGACTGCTCTCAAAGAGAGCACATGTAAAACTTACCACTGTCCCTCTAAGTCTGGGGAAGAAGCTGCGACTGAAATGGACATGTGGGAAGGTGATAATGGGAACATTCTACCGCAAGACTGCTGTATCTCCTTCCAGCTGCGTTGTTCATTTCTGTGCAGTTTTAAAAACTGTTTTTCAACCCCAAGAGGAATGATTTTAAACCTACAGTAGAGGAGCCTAGACTCCTCCAATGCACTTTATGAGACTCCAGTGCATGTTTCTATTTCCTGAGCCTAAGCAGACCCTGCAGGCATCACCTTCAACATATCACAAAACCTAAACTGCAGCTTCAGAAAATTCTACAAACTTGCAGGAAAACGTATTTTCCAGCTGCTGCCATGAGGCCTGAATAAAGTACAGAAACCACCTGATAGTTTAACTCCCACAAGCACTGCATCTGAAGATCTCTGCTCCCAAACACATTCTGGTCGAACAATTTTACATGCGGCCAAACTCTGCTTGCTAGTGTAAGAGGTACTGTCTGGACACTGAAGATGGATGAGGATTAAAGAATATTTTGATCATCAGAGAGAAAATGCACGAGAACAACCAGAGATACAAAACCCCCTCAAGTCTTGAGGGTATTGTGCCAGCTTGGGAGGGTACTGCAAAAGGCAACAAAATAGAATAGCTCTGCATGGACACTGCAGAGAAACTGCTTTTTGGGAGATCAGGTCACAGCGAGTTACAGATCATGGACCACTTATGATCCCATAGGTCACAGAAGACTCTGACAGAATCACTTCCATAGCATGTAATCGGTAGCGTTCACAGGGAAATCTACCCATGAGATGTTTCCCAGCTCAATCATGTTATGGAACACGATTTTCAGCCCCTTTACAACAAAATAAAATTTTCCTTTGACAACTGACTCTATAAGAACAACTCTCAGGCAGGAAGCCAGGCTGTAACCACAATGATGGTGTGTATTGTCCATGTTTTTCTCAGTATACAGCACTCAATGCTTGTTCCCAAATATATCCTACCTTCCCTTGGCTGACCATTAACATCTTGGCCTTGCACAGGCCTGTTTATTTCAAGTCCTTCTATTTCCCATTGTCGTGGTTTAAGCCAAGCTGTAAATCAGAACCACACAGTCTGCTCGCTCACTCCCCCAACTTCCTCCCTCCGCCCCGCTCCCAGATGGATGGGAAGGAGAATGGAAAGAATCTAACTCCCACAGGTTGAGATAAGAACAGCCCAGTAACTAAGGTATAACACAAACCACTGCTGCTGCCACCAATAATA